>PISX010018669.1:0-40015 GCA_004024625.1 Mellivora capensis | reverse complement strand
CCTAACCAAAGAATCTATGCTCAGAAAACTATAAAGTACTGATGAAAGAAATTGAGGAAGACACAAAGAAATGGAAAAATGTTCCATGCTCCTAGATTGGAAGAACAAATATTGTGAAAATGTCTATGCTACCTAAAGCAATCTACACATTTAATGCAATCCCTATCAAAATCCCACCCCTTTTTTTTTTTCCAAAGAAATGGAACAAATAATCCTAAAATTTATATGGGACCAGAGAAGACCTTGAATCGCCAAAGGAATAATGAAAAAGAAAGCCAAAGTTGGTGGCATCACAATTCCAGACTTCAAGCTCTATTACAAAGCTGTCATCATCAAGACAGTATGGTACTGGCACAAAAACAGACATGTAGATCAATGGAACAGAATAGAGAGCCCAGAAATAGACCCTCAACTCCATGGTCAACTAATCTTCAACAAAGCAGGAAAGGATGTCCAATGGAAAAAAGACAGCCTCTTCAATAAATGGTGTTGGGAAAATTGGACAGTCACATGCAGAAAAATAAAATTGAACCATTTCCTTACACCATACATGAAAATAGACTCAAATGGATGAAGTACCTCAATGTGATAAAGGAATCCATCAAAATCCTTGAGGAGAACACAGGCAGCAACCTCTTCGACCTCAGCCACAGCAACTTTTTCCTAGGAACATCGCCAAAGTCAAGGGAAGCAAGGAAAAAATGAACTATTGGGACTTCATCAAGATCAAAAACTTTTGCACAGCAAAGGAAACAGTTAACAAAACCAAAAGACAACTGACAGAATGGGAGAAGATATTTGCAAACAACATATCAGATAAAGGGCTAGTGTCCAAAATCTATAACGAACTTATACTCAACTCAAACTCAACACCCAAAGAACAAATAATCCAATCAAGAAATGGGCAGAGGACATGAGCAGACATTTCTGCAAAGAAGACACCCAGGTGGCCAAAAGACATGAAAAAGTGCTCCACATCGCTCGGCATCAGGGAAATACAAATCAAAACCACAATGAGATATCACCTTACTCCAGTCAGAATGGCTAAAATTAACAAGTCAGGGAATGACAGATGCTAGCGAGGATGCCGAGAAAGGGGAACCCTCCTACACTGTTGGTGGGAATGCAAGCTGGTGCAACCGCTCTGAAAAACAGCATGGAGGTTCCTCAAAAAGTGAAAATAGAACTACCCTATGACCCAGCAATTGCACTACTGGGTATTTACCCTAAAGATACAAACGTAGTGATCCGAAGGGGCATGTGCCCCCGAATGTTTATAGCAGCAATGTCTACAATAGCCAAACTATGGAAGGAACCTAGATGTCCATCAACAGATGAATGGATAAAGAAGATGTGGTAAATATACACACTGGAATACTATGCAGCCATCAAAAGAAATGAAATCTTGCCATTTGCAACGACGTGGATGGAACTAGAGGGTATTATGCTCTAATAAGTCAATCAGAGAAAGACAACTATCATATGATCTCCCTGATATGAGGAAGTGGAGATGCAACATGGGGGGTTTGGGGGATAGGAACAGAATAAATGAAACAAGATGGGATCGGGAGGGAGACAAACTATAAGTGACTCTTAATCTCACAAAACAAACTGTGGGTTGCTGGGGGGAGGGGGTCAAAAGAAGAGGGTGGGGTTCTGGACATTGGGGAGGGTATGTGCTATGGTGAGTGCTGTGAAAAATGTAAGCCTGGCAATTCACAGACCTGTACCCCTGGGGATAAAAATATATTATATGTTTATAAAAAAATAAAATAAAGTAAAATAAACACACTACACTATCCCTTGTTAATACATTTGAAAATCAGATTGACATGCCTTTTTCTTAGAAGATCATAAATTACTGTAACTGATTTGAGAAGAGACTGATATCAGTGGATGAACATTTAAAAATTTGCCCAAAGTACCCAAAGAAATGATTCATGGACATCTATTGCCTGGGTAAAATTTTTTTAATGAATGATAAAAAATATTGACGTATTTGTTCTAAAAGGTTTTTTTATGAAATACATAATGCATTCCAGGAAACACATTTGAATTAAAAATATAAAACATTATTGTTGGAATTATGAATATTGCTTAAGAAATTTAAAAGTCAATTTTCTTTGTTGGTCCTTAGTAATATGATTTTTAATTGTTTCTATTTATTCATTCAAAAAGTACACATGGCTGGATAAATAAATAGAATTTATTGGAAACAAAGGAGATGTTGGATTCATTTTGTGCATGTCTCTAGAATGTTATTTTATTAAAATTCACGTACTTTATTTTGCAAAAATAAATTTGCAATGATGATCAGTTGTAAATAAGGTCCTCAGCCCAGAGATTTTATGAAGTCTATCAAACCTTCAAAAAATGATAATGCCAAATGCAATATGAAGTTCTAGAATATAGACAATGCCAGCTTTCCCATTAATATTTTACAGCTAGCAGAACCCTAAAATGAAATCAGATTTTAAAAAGCCCAACAGTAAATGTAAAGACCCATCTCAACTAGAATATTTACAAAAATAAATTTAATTAAAAAACAATTGCAGCTCAAATTTATATTGCATATTATGGTAAATGGTATTTTGAAAGAAATCAAAAAATTGTTTAATATCAGATCTACGAATATAATTATATTAATAATTTTTTTTAAAAGGATCTTTGCATTGGTTTAAGAAGAAAAAAAAATAAAACAGTTTATAGGGACACCTGGATGGTTCAGTTGGTTAAGCCTCTGATTTTGGCTCAGGTCTTAATATCAGGGTCTTGGGATTGATCCCTGCATTGGCTCCTCATTCCTCAGGGAGTCTGTTTGTTCCTCTCCCTCTGCAGCTTCTCCAACTCACGGTCTATCTCTCTCTAACAAATGAATAAATAAAATCTTTAAAAAAAGGAAAAGCAGTTGATAGCACCGCACAGATTTTTGATAGAAAAAATATCTTAGTGAATCACAATTGAAAACTCGCTTTCTATATGATAAACATGACCAGGTAGAAACATGAAGTACTTGAAGCAGTGAATCAAGAATTGGATGGCCACTGTCATTGTCATTACTTAACACTTTTTTTTATTTTAATTTTTTTTTTTTTAGAGAGAGAGAGAGCAAGAACAGGGAGAGGGGTAGAAGAAAAGATAGAGAGAGAATTGCAAGCAGACCCCAGGCTTATCACGGAGCCAACGTGGGCTCAGTCTCACAACCCTGAGACATAGTCGGAGCCAAAATCAAGAGTAGAGTGCTAAACCAACTGACCCACCCAGGCACCCCAACACTTTTTTGTTTTTAAGTTCTTGTGTATCCACAGGAAAGAAAAAAGAATTGAGGTGAAAAAGAGAAATGAGAGAATGTTGAAAGAAAAAATGACATAAAAGTACATTAAATGGAAAACATGATAATCAAGGAAATAGTCAAGTATAAAATTTAATCAGTGCTAGCCATTTACAAAACGTAATGAAAAGTATTTCCACCATAGCTAAAAGCTATATAATATAAAGAAGTAAACATAAGGAAAGTATGTATAATTCATAATAATATTTCAAACCTTTGATTTTGGATACCAAATAATACTTGAATAAATGAAAAACTGTTAATTCCTTTTGAGTTTTAATTTTAGTGCAATCTTGAGCACTTGCAATATAGTCAAATTTCATTTAGAAAAATATTTTTTGGAATATTTAAGAAAATTTTGAACCCAAATGAGAAATGGGGGCAATACAAAAAATTAATATATAGTTATAAAGTTACAATAATTAGAATGTGTCAAATAGACAGGTAGTTCGATTTGACATAATTGAAAATCTAGAAGAAAATGTAATCATAATAGTTAATACTCATTAAACAGTAACTGTGCTAGACAATTTTCTAAGGATTTTACATACAGTTATTATTTATTTTGCACTACAAACTTTAGAAGTAGGTCCTAGTATAATCATTCTCATTGTCAAATGATAAAAAGTGGGACATCTTTAGTAATAATTTATCTTTTAAATATATTATACAGTCTCTAAATGCATACTAAATTTGTAATCTAAAACCAGTAGGATACAAGGTAATCATTCTAAGTGATACAAAGATAATGGATAACTATAAATAATGTGATATTCTTTACTTTATAACAAAACTATATATATATATATATATATATATATACAAGGAATTGTAGTGCAAAATAAATTATATATATATATATATATATATATATATAATATATATATATTCCCCCCCCCACCCCGTTGGCCAGAGAGAGAGCAAGCACAAGCAGGGGGAGCAGCAGGCAGAAGGAGAACCAGGCTCCCTGCTGAGCAGAAAGCCTGATGTGGGATTCCTTCCCAGGACCCTGGGATCCTGACCTGAGCTGAAGGCAGAAGGCAGATGCTTCATTGCTTAATTGCCTGAGCTGCGCAGGTATCCCTGTTCTTAATATAATTAAGATTTAAATGTAAACAAAAATAACCATATGGTTTTCACTTATATGTGGAATTTAAGAGACAAAACAACCAAAGACCAAAAAAATTAATAAGAAAGAGGAAAAAAGGGAGGCAAACAATAAAACAGACTTCAGTATAGAGAACAAACGCGGTTTCTAGAGGGGGATACAGGATTGTTGAATCATTATATTGTACACCTGAAACCAATGTAACATTATATGTTAATTATACTTCAATAAAAAAATTAAAAAAACATTTAAGAGAAGTAAACAAATTTTGAATTGGAGAAGTCTTAGATTTTTTAAGCATGAAAAAAGGGCAGAATTTGCAAATAAATATATTGAAAAACTCAGTAATAAGAATCACACAATTTTCTATGAAAGTGATATTGATAAACCCAATGGAAAAGTCCCCAGTAAAACAATCAGAAAGTTACTTAATTAAGAGATTCTCCTACATCTGCCTTGCTTCCAGTCCACTCTTAAGTAACTTTCACATACATATAAACAGTCAGGCAAGGATCACCAGACCTTTAAGGAAAGACTATAAATTGTTAGAAAACAAAGTAAGAAGAAACCAAACAATCATAAGGAGTTTGACAAAAAGCCAGGACAATGGAGGAAAAAAATTCAAAATACTGCACTTAATACCCTCTGAATGATAAGACTTACATCCTTGAAAAAGAAGAGGAAGTTACAAAAGACAAACAACATGAAGGATCTCTAGAAAAGTCTTCTTTTAAGTCCAAAATAGTTAATGAAACATGGCATTTTAAATTTTTAAATTTTGTGAAAATTTAAATAAATAAGCACCCATCCTCCAATAAAAAGACAAAAGATAAATGGAGAAATTAGCTGGAAAGTATAATATCCAAGTAAGTTTCTCTCCCCTCAAAGAGAGAAAGAATATAGGAGGAATTTACAAAAACATTAATGAAATTACCTTAAAGAACTGAGAACTGAATTTCCAGATTGAAAACTCTCATGAGCACAATGAATAAGAACAACCAGTAGCAAAACCTGCTACTGAAAAACTTCAGGAGCCTGAATTAGAAGCAAGGTTTTAACATTCCAAGAAAGAAAAATAACAGGCCACTTACAAAAGTACGAGAATCATAATGGCACCATATGTCTTAAAATAAACAATGGATGCTGGAGAACAATGGTGCAAAAACTCAAAATCTGAGAAAGATGAATTTATATTTGTATACTTGCTTCGCCAAACTATTATGCAAGAGTGAGGTTAGGAAAGATCTTTCCAAACACAGTAAGCAAAACTTTAAAGTTCCCAAAATGTAATTTTTAAAGTAATTTCAAAAATTGCTAAGTAAACTGAAACAAGATAATAAAACGATGGACATGAAAACTAGGGTAGCTATTGATAAAGGAAAAAGATACAGGCAGCCACTCTCAGGAAGATATGCTCCACCATCACAAAATTTTAAGCCAAGTAACAATAGCAATAATACTGATGCCAACAAAAGACGAGACTTCAAGCTACGAAACAAAACATGTGCGAATATTTGGGGTCTTAGGGATTGCAATCCAGGACACACAGATTCTGTAACTGAGTTAATGGAGAGGCCGCTCTTTGGTGAGTTAAAGGTAGAGATACGCCAGGAGGAGTTGTCACACAAAGGAAACTTTATTTGCAGCAAATGAGATCCCAGGGAATAACTTCCCAAGCCTCAACTTACTAAGTAGGTTAGTGGGTTCTTATTTTGGATGAATATTTAAAAAGGGAGCCTTGTCATCACATGTAAGGGCTGACATAAGGCTATGCAGGTGTCCTTAGAAAACATGCCTATATATGCCTCCTATGTTATGTTAATGAAACTCAGGCTCCTCTTAGGGCAGGGACTTTAACATTATAATGAAGCAGAGGTAACTGTGGACAGGGTGAAGGAGATGTGTGCTTGCTCCCAAAGCTGGTATAAATGGCATAAACTGAATGTGGTCTTGGGCTCCTTATCTTCTGATAAGGGATGTGGGGCCTTGCTTACTTTGAAAAGGTACTGGGAGTTTTATGGTTAGGTTATTTCCTGGACTGGTAGAGACTATTGGTTTTGAGTTCCCTTTGTTTCCTTAAAATCCTTAACTACCGAGATTTTTGCATTCCTTAGTAATTCTCAAGAAGTGTGCTTGGCCAAGTAGAACCTATAGAGCATAGAGCATGGAAAATAGGTGGGGCCCTTACACGACTTGTCTTAAACAGGACAGCTACATCTAATCTTTCTTTTTCTGAGGACTTTAACTCTTTCTGCTTACAATTTGACCAAAATTGAAAGTATTCCAGAGAGAAAAGGAAGGTTAGAGTTTTTAAAGGGCAAAGAAGGAATTTACATAATTTGTTTTCAATGAAATGTGATTGGTACTAGTATTAACTACGGTTACACTGATCCATATGTGACTGGTTGTCAGGGCTAGTGTTAGGCAGAAAATCCATTTATGTCCATTTTAACATGCAGCAGACATCTTGACTTTTAGCTGAATTCAGCAAAAATTCTGAGAATTTGAAATAGAAGATGTGTATAGGCTCTACTTCTTCAATGTCCTCCTGGCTCCATTTTAAATAACCATCTTAACAACACTTACTCCATCTATTATCATTGAGAAAGAAAAACAATTCCAAAATAAAATTGCCCTACAAGAATCTTAGTGATGTGGGAAACAGAGGCAGAAGAAAATTATTAAATTTCCTTACCTATTGACAAGCCCTTGAAACAGGCAGAGTGACCATCCTCTAGGGACTCAACTACGCTCACCTTGAGGCTTTGCTAAGGGCAAAGGACAATCCTAGCCTGACTGACCCCTACCCCCAACCAGGATCCTATAAGTCTACTTTAATAATTCCCTTAGGAAACTTTATCTCTAAACCTCCAAGATAGTGTCAACAATCATTCCCAAGCATATGGTCCACTGATATACATCTAAAGGGTCTCATGAGAAGGTTTTATTACTGGTAATGAATAACCTTTCCCCCAGACAATAGCTAGCCCCTCAAGGTCCTAGAAACCTTGCTTCCAAAATTCCTTAGAGACTTAAGCCATCCCTAATCCCCTCCCTAACTTACAAGTATATAATAGACCACTCCTCACATCCCCCAGGCAGAAGGTCTTCCTGCCCACGGGTCCTGTCCCCGTGCTTTAATAAACCAACATTTTGCACCAAAGGTGTCTCAAGAATTCTTTCTTGGTCATCGGCTCCGGACCTCACCCCACTGAGCCTCACCTATGTTCTAGAACTTCATCATTAGCATATCGGGACTAAAGAGTAACTAGTTTGGACTGAAGCAAGAAGATAGAGGACCAGAAATCTCCCAGGGTAGGACTGGGAGCAACAGGAAATGCAAATGAGTGATCAACTGATGTTGAGACCTTCTTGAAAAGAATTTGAAACAAGTTACTGATGCTGTCAACACCTAAGCCAACAAAAATAAAGCAATTGCTAACTGTAGCAAAACATGAGTTTATAAGAAAGGAAATCTGATTGTAATACATTTATGGCTTCACTGTGAAAAGTATTTATAGTCAAAATATTATAACTGCTGAATACTGATTTTTCAAAAAATTTTGATACTACTTTGTTGAATGGATGAATGGAAGATAAAGTGTAGGAGGAATTTGGGGATAATGTAAAAGAAATGAATCCTCAGTATCCATGGTAGGAAGTCACTACATCATCTATAACACTGAAAATCATGAAATAGTACCCTAAGAATCTGTTTAGAAATATGAAAGGAATACTAGAATAACTCTCTAAAATGTTAGGAAAAATTATAAGAGATAGAGGGGATGGTTGGATACAATACCACTTTTTTTTTTTCTTCATTTTCAGTTTGTGGTATTTTCTGTTTTACTTTTTAAATGAGAATCTTCTAGTAATTTAATAAAATACAATTAATTTTCTGTACATTAAATAATAGCTTAATGAGGGGCGCCTGGGTGGCTCAGTGGGTTAAGCCTCTGCCTTCGGCTCAGGTCATGATCCCAGGGTCCTGGAATCGAGCCCCGCATTGGGCTCTCTGCTCACTGGGGAGCCTGCTTCCTCCTCTCTCTGCCTGTCTCTCTGCCTACTTGTGATCTCTGTCTGTCAAATAAATGAATAAAATCTTAAAAAAAAAATAATAGCTTAATGAAATTTTATTTTTTTATTTTTTTTAAGATTTTATTTATTTATTTGACAGACAGAGATTACAAGTAGGCAGAGAGACAGGCAGAGAGAGGAGGAAGCAGGCTCCCCAGTGAGCAGAGAGCCCAATGCAGGGCTCGATGCCAGGACCCTGGGATCATAACCTGAGCCGAAAGCAGAGGCTTTAACCCACTGAGCCACCCAGGCACCCGCTTAATGAAATTTTAAAATACAAATAGCAAACCAAGAAAAATGGCCAATATAAACAATAATTAGGGTTTAAGGTCATTGATATGTAGTGTTTATTTAAAAATTAAAGCCACAATAAGAAAATGAAAGAAAGGGACGCCTGGGTGGCTCAGTTGGTTAAGCAGCTGCCTTCGGCTCAGGTCATGATCCCAGCGTCCTGGGATCAAGTCCCGCAGCGGGCTCCTTGCTAGGCGGGGAGCCTGCTTCTCCCTCTGCCTCTGCCTGCCTGTGCTCGCTCTCTCTCCCTCTCTCTCTCTGACAAATAAATAAATTAAAAAAGAGGTTTTTTTTAAAGAAAATGAAATAAAAAGACCCAGAAGGGCAATTCACAAAGAAAAAACATAAAAATAAAGCAAACTCAAAAAATGTCCTATTTAAACTGCCAATCAAGGAGATTTTCTACCATTTTTATACATCATGTTTTAAAGGTTTTTGTTTTTTGTTTTCTGTTTTTTTGATAGGACTTCTTTTATATAGGAAATGACTGGAGGTTAGAGTTTGAATAGCATTTCTGTAGACCAATTTGGCAAAATTTATTAAAATATTTCAGACATGTATATTGTTTTCAATTTGGTCATTCTAACTCTAAAACTGTATCCTGAGAAAATGGGAAAGGCTGGATATCATAGTAAATTATGAAGGCTATTTACATTGTACCCAGCTACAATGATCATGCTTGTAACTTTAGACCCATAAAATAACCTAAAGGGCCAGTGACGCCGATTAGTTAATATCTTATAAAACACTCCAAACAATGTATTGACATGCCTACATGTTTATATACTTGTGAAAGAACTTCAGAAGGTATTATTTTTCATATCATTTTGATACATTTTTGTCATCATCCACACCTCTGTTTTTCACAGTAGTAGAGAATCTCCTTTTTGCTGCTTCTAACAGAGCTTCCATTCTGTGACAGTTTCCTTATAATCCGTTCTCCATGATGCTGACCTTCTAAGGCTCAGTGTCTTCACATAGTCAACTTCTAGAACCCTGTGGATGGAGAAGACGTGGATGTGAATGACCTATTTGTAAGTGATTTAGGTGACTTCTAAAATTGTTTGTGAGCCCTAACTCCGCCTTCCAAGAGAGCTAGTGTGTCAGAGGACTAGGCTTTCTCTACTCCGGTAGGAAGATCTACTTCTCTCCATTGCCTCTTGTATAGACACTTCAGTTTCAGCTTCTTCCATTCAGATGCCAGTCCCCTCTCCCCTGCCTCCTTACCATCCTATTCTTTCATGTTCATGCTTTTCCTTCTCTCATTCTTGCTGCCCTTGCTTGATTACATCACTTCTTATCCCATTTTCATTATTTTAATTGAGTTTTGGGAAGAAACAAAGACAGCCATCATGTATTCAGTCATCCGTGTTTAGCAGTAAATACAGTAGGTCCTTTTCAACTGTGGGCTGTTGTTACTGGACAAATTATTTACAAATGACTAGTATGAGTGAGGAGAAAAGAATGGATTGTATGAGATTCTTTAGCCTTCTTTATCTTCCTCTACCTGGGACCAGGAGCAACACTGTATCTCACCACATAGCTCCTCTTCTGCCCATACACTAATGGCCAGCTCATCACAAGGAGGGCATCTCTGCATGTTCACTGATTAAGCCACACTTCTCTGATGGCCCATCTTTTCATACTACCTTCAGGGAAATTCGTGGGATTTGATCATGCCATTCTAAACAAGGAGTCACTGGACTTGCCGATCATGGATACCTACTTTGAAAAACTCTTTTTCTAATAATTTGAATTGTGGGAGGGAGACAAACCATAAGAGACTCTTAATCTCACAAAACAAACTGAGGGTTACTGGGGAGTGGGGGAGTAAGGAGAGGGTGGTTGGGTTATGGACATTGGGGAGGGTATGTGCTATGGTGAGCGCTATAAATGAGTAAGCCTGATGATTCACAGACCTGTACCCCTGGAGCTAATAATACATTACATGCTAATAAAAATAATTTTAAAAAATAGATGTATAGGTTGCTTGGAAATATATGCAAGGCATGTTCTATAGGATGGTGGCAGGTAGGTTTACGATTTAGTGTGGGTAACAGACATTTCCAGCACTCCACCCAGTTCCTTTGGATCAGATTCCTTTTTATCACTTGACTTCCAAAAGCTAGCCTCCTTATTTTTGTTCAGAAAACTGCCATTAGGCTGCTACAACCTTTTTGCCTAAATATGTAGAGTCAGAGGTGCCTGGGGATTTCATCCTCCTGGTGGCCCTCAGGCGATAACTGTTGGTGCAGAACTATGGAAACCTATTTCCCTTGCCTTAGATGAAGATACCTCTGAGTCATAACTTATGCCCCTGAATTGACCTATGAAAACAGCCTGCAGTCACCCCCTATGGAATTCTACCTGAGATCACACCCTTGACTGCCTCCCTGTGTTTTCTTGTCCTGCTCCCTTACTCTCTTACATTTTTCTCCAGTAGTATTTAATATATCATGTACATACAAGTCTCAAGAACTGGTTCTCAAGAACTTGACCTGAGAAGTAAACCATTCATTCGTTTCATGCTTTACTTTTATGTGATAGAGTATACATTAGTTTTAAAATAAAATTGCACACTGCATCAACCTTTTCTGTAACTCAGAGTACTTCTAATGTATGAGTACATGATGTCTAATGGGTTTTAAGGGAAGTTTCTACTGCAAAACTCTAACCTTAAGAAAGGCAAGAAAAATACATTGTCAGATATACAAGTGTTCAGAAAATATGGCATCTGTGTATTATTCTTAGAGAACTTTCCTGAAGTCATAAACTATTATTCTATGAAGTCAATAAAAACAAGAATTAAAAACTCTAAAATGAGGATCTTGTAGTAGATAAATTTTAAGAATTGATCTTTTGTGCTGACTGAAAGAAACAACAATGACAGATAAAATGTTCTGATGACCAACATATTATAAATGCTACTTCATACCAGGTAGGCACTGCTACATCAGGAATACAATGGTGAGCAAACCAACAAAAGTCTGTCTTCATGAAGCTTAGACTTTAGTGAAGAGATAAATATTAATCATAACAGTAAATGTCAAGTTGTATGTGTCCTAGTGATGTGGTTTGGAGTGGTGGTGCTCACAACTGATGGTCAAGAAAGAATTCTTGAGATGTCTTTGGGGACAGGACCCATGGGCAGAAAAGTGTGAGGGGTGACTGATTATATAGGACTTTCTATCCCCTGGAGGTGAGGGTGATATTAGGGTCCTAGGAGACTGAGTCTTTAGGGTTGTGGAACTTTGGCTACGGGTAAGACTGCTTTCTTCATGTAAATCATCAAGACTGTTGCAAACTGATGGACAGGCATGTCCTACAGGACTGTGGTCTCTGTCAGTTAACCACTTTTTCCCCCTTCCTTTGCCCTTGGACAGCCAGAAGTGCCAGAGGAATGTCACACATATCCCAGCTGCAGGGGGAGGTAGGGTTGCAGGGTGTAAGCTTGTGTTTTGCCCTCAGCTTGCTTTTTGCTTCCGCATCACTAGATACTATAAGATTTGACCTAAGGAATTCAAGAATGAATATGAATTCCTCACAAATTCCTACAACTTTCAACTGTCACTCACTTATAGTCGATACTCATAATTCTGTTGAAGAATTCTTCTGATCAGCAATGAGATTGGATTGGTATCCTGTATAGTGCTGTACGAACTGTACATCTGTCCCCAATAATCCACAGAGACTGATCTTCAGATCACCATAACCACCAATCACCACATCTAATGATGGCTGTGCATATGTATTCAGTACTTCACACCACACCCTCTACTTAGGAGTCCTTTCTCTCTTACATCTCTTGTGCTGTGCTCTTCCCAGTCACCTGTGGGTTCCCTGTCCAAACCTTCTTCTTCCTCTCTGACTCTACCCTAGCGGCTTCCACTCTCCTAAGCTACATTCTTGCTTACAAGGTTATGACCCCAAGTGGCGCCTGCAGGCAAGTAGACTCCCAAGCTGTATCCAGTTCCCATCTCTTTCTGGTATCCCACCCCAACCCTGTCTGCACGGATATTTAACGAAGAGCTCCAAAACTGACATCTTTGAAATTCACTGTTGTTGATAATCATATTACTCTTCCTGTATAACATCTTCTTAAAATTTTTATCACAACACTGGCTTCTTTCTTTTGTATTTTCATCTTATGTTACCTTATTGTAACTATCTGTTTACATCTTTTGTCTTTATCATATACATATATATGCAGTACATCATGTAGTTGTATCACATACATATGATTGTATCATATATACACACATATATACACATATTTATATATATTACATTATTGTATATCTTATTTTTATTACATATCTACTCAACAAAGTAGCACATATCAAGGATGTAAATATATGTTTGATGAATAGGCAAAAGAATTAAATGTACAGATTGACCAAGCCATTTGCTTATTGTATGTCAACATGGTTTCATATTTAAAACAAACTCACAAGCAATCCATTCAAAGTGATTTATAATGCACATACTGTATGTCAGGGATGAAACTCTTTGAGGACACAGACATAAATAAGTCATAGGTCTTGCCCTTGAGGAGCTAACAGTCTAAGGTATAATAAACCTATAACATATCCACAGTGGATTTGCTTCAAGAAAAAAATTATTTTATATTACAAGAGTCACTTGCACTAGCAGTAAAGTCCTGCCTTAATTTAAATCCTCAGCAGAATACCCATCACATAAATGACAACTTAGGGAAGTACTTCACTTTGGAGTGTATGCCTGGATTTTGAATTTCAGCTTCCCCTAAGCCCAGTTCAGTGGATGATAGTGGATTGATTCTCACATCAAAAAGAACGCAAAGCTATACATACTTAACCTTTGTAACCAGCTACTGCTGGAAAAATAATAAGCAAGTCTTAGGAAAGGAAAGGAGTTGCTTGGAAATTCTGCAGTTCTTTTAATCTTGTGAGAGATGGTTTATAAATCAATAAATAACAATAACATCAAGAGGTGCAATTACATTTTCTATCCACTTAAAAGCACTGGGAAGAAGTGGTTGGTTCCAACAACTTTGTTCCTTTAAAAGTAATAACAGACTAAATCTTTACTTCTGGAACTAGGGCATGTGTCTGGGTCTGGGTCAGTGTCCCTTCACTGTGCAGGAAACATTCTAACAAAAATAAATTGAAAAATAAGTCTATGTCAAGGGATTTTTTCCCCCAAAGTTTCTCAAATTAGAAACACATACATCTGTAAAGCTATATGTTAAATAGCTCCATAAAGTGGCTATTTATTCAAAAAATTATAAAGATAATTGGAATATTAGAGATCAAGTGACTTGTTCAAGTGAGAAAAATGTGACTTACCTGAAGCAATACAGTTACTTTTTTGGTATTATCATATTATAATCCTAACCTAAACACAAAAACTCTGCTAAGAATTTAACTGAACTTGGTGTAATATTCCTCAATGTTTTTTTCTTCTTTTGTAGTTAAGCAGTTGCTTCTATGCCAAAGCAATTTCATTTTTTTAGTTTAGAATCGTTGGATCCTTTCCCCTGATTGGCTATATTAAAAAGACAGTGAATTTCACTTTCTAGAAACAGGTAGCTTTATACCTGTTCAATTGTAGGTGTAAAACCATTTGCCTACATATTCAAATAGAAAGTAATCAATAGATTTGTACTCAATATATGTTTCCTTCTTCTTAAAATAAATTGTTCTCTCACTTAGCACTTGGATTTTTCAACTGGGAAGTTTGATGTGGGGTTTTAGAGCAGTACAAATCCTGATAGGAGCACAGGCAGAAGGGAGGATTCACCAGCAGATGAAGTGGAATGAGTTGGAAGAATAAATAAATATAGGTAAAATTACATCAGTGACTCATAAAAACTTCGTTGGAGTTTACCGAAGATTGGGTCAGGGCAGATACACTGGAAACATACTATAGTAGCTTGCTTTTACAGAGATATGATATTCAGGTGCCACCGACCCTCTCTAACTCAAATCTTTTTTATCTCATGAGCTTCTTTTCTCAGCCATAGTGAGCAACCAGACCTAGAATTTCCAAGCTCATTCATCAAGTAGAGAGAATTTTACACAGATATTTACTGGGGAAATAGTCCTTTTAAAGAGATATAAACAGATGATGGCAGTAGCTTCACCCCAGCAGAGAGGTAAATTGAGGTTTGGGTACCTGGCCTTACCTTCTCTTCCATGTTCCATGGGTCTGAGGTTTGGGCTGCAAGCAACTATGTGACTCAGAAACTTATCATCTGTCTGTCTCTCTCTCTCTCCTGCCTTTTGATTGTAAATACAACTCAGATCCAGACTACCAGACAGCACAAATGAATGGCTTGGTGAATTCTCATTAAGCAAATTCTGGTATCAAACAATACAGATTAAACAATAGAACTTTGTAACCTAACACAGAAGGTCCTGCCATCCCATGAAACATAAACCTTCTCTTGATGCTCACTGCAGCCTTGCCTATCCTGATAGCTTACAATTAAACACATTAAATAATCATGCTAGAAAGGGAAATAATAAAGTAAGGTATAGACATTCAGTGACATGCTATGCAGCAGTTATAAGATTGAAACTGAAGTAGTCAGTAAATCCTTTATTTGTGAATGGGCAGACATAGTCCTAGCTTCTGAACAAAATAAACAGTGTTCATGTCCTTTTAGAGGTGACATTTGAGTGGGGGAGACAGACAACAAACAGGCAAACAAATTAATAAGTAGTGCAATTGTAGTAAGTGGAAATAGTTGGAAAAGAGACAGGATAGAAAGGTGCTGCCCAAGGAAAGGCCTTTGGATCCATGAACATGTGAGCAGGGAGCAAAATAAGCCAGGGGAGAGGATTCCAGCCAATATGACTAGCAAGGAAGACACAATCTTTGAATAAGAGCAAAGCTAGGGTGGGAAAGTATTAGGAGATAAATTCCAAGTGAGGAGACTGCAGATCCTGGAGGGGCTCAGAAGTTAAGATAAGGAGTTTAGATTTTACTCTCATTGCATTGGGAAACCATTGGAGGGCTTTGAACAAAGAAACATCATAGTTGTGTTTTTAAAGACCATGTAGTTTGTTGAGAGATTTTTGATTACTGCTTCAATCTCCTTACTGGTTATGGGTCTGTTTACCCTATGATACAAACGTAGTGATCCGAAGGGGCACGTGCACCCGAATGTTTATAGCAGCAATGTCCACAATAGCCAAACTATGGAAGGAGCCTAGATGTCCATCCACAGATGAATGGATAAAGAAGATGTGGTATAGATAGATAGATAGATAGATAGATAATGCAGCCATTAAAAAACCTGAAATCCTGCCATTTGCAATGATGTGGGTGGAACTAGAGTATTATGCTAAGTGAAATAAGTCAATCAGAGAAAGACAGTTATCATATGATCTCATTTAGATGAGGAATTTGAGAAATAAGACAGAGGATCATAGGGGAAGGGAGAGAAAAACGAAACAAGATGAAACCAGAGAGGGGACAAACCATAAGAGATTCTTAATCTCAGGAAACAAATTGAGTGTTGCTGGAGGGGAGGAGGTGGGAGGGATGGGGTGGCTGGGTGATGGACATTGGGGAGGGTGTGTGCCATGATGAGTGCTGTGAATTGTGTTAGTTGTTGATTTAGAAAAGAAAAAGCAAAATGTGTCTAATGTGTAATCCTCATTATGTAAAAATAACAAAATTAATACTTTCAAACCACATAATATAAACTGTATGTGTGTGAATATGTGTAAATGCTTATTTAAAAGGCCCTCAGGAGAGACACAGAAGGCAACACCAGACAAGTAAAATAACTCTGGGAACAGAGTAGGTTTGGCTGGGGGTGGGGAAGGGCAGGGAGGATGCTTTTGCATGATTTATTTTTATTTTTGCAGCAATTATGTATTCATTTATTGATTGCATATCTAAAATAAAAATTATAAGAATTATGAAGCTGAATGAAACTGGTAGGTATTCTCAAAATAGAAATTATAAAGATTTTTTAACTGCTACCTTTAAAAAGATAAATATTTTAGAGAATGGGTGATTCTAGAAGTATGAACTAAGTCCGATAATTTTACATTTAGAAATTTACTGTTGAGGGGCGTCTGAGTGGCTCAGAGGGTTAAGCCTCTGCCTTCACCTCAGGTCATGATCCCAGGGTCCTGGGATCCAGTCCAGCATCGCATCGGGCTCTCTGCTCAGCAGGGAGCCTGCTTCCCCCTCTTTCTCTGCCTGCCTCTCTGCCTACTTGTGGTCTTTCTCTCTCTCTGTCAAATAAATAAATAAAATTTTAAAAAAAAGAAATTTACTGTTGCAAGGAAACTAAATATGATACCCCAAAATATGCCACTTTGGCTTGTGGATTACAGAGAGCTGAAGTCAATCAAGACCCAGCAGGCTCAAAAACAAACAAACAAAATATATTTACATCTCTCTTAACCAGCTAAAAGAATTTGTATGGGGGTGCCTGGCCCAGAAAGAGAGCTATTGCCAGAGATAATTTTTATCTGAAAGATCTATCCATAAGGCATGGCAAATATCTAATCACAAAACATCTGCTCCTCTTTTCATCCTCCCCTTTGAAGTTCCAGGCCCTCTCCTATCCCTTAACTCAGGATGGCGTATAAACCTCATCTACCTGATTGCCCTGGAGCCCCATACCTTTGGGACTCCTGTGTGAAATTAATTTTGTTTTTCTCCTGTTAATCTATTTTATAGCAATGTAATTATTAGACCAGCCAAGGAACCTAGAGTGAAGAAGGGAAAAATTTTCCACCCCTACACTGTCAAATTATTTTACAACAAAGTTAATTTTGAAAAAGATTAGATATACATTTACATAGAAGATGAGTAGGATGTTGAGAAGGTGTGAGAACATGTACAGATTTATGACAGTTCATCCAGAGATTTGGATCAAGAACTGCTGATAGAGAATAAGCAGAGAGGAAAAGCTAGTTTTAAGAGCACAGGATTTGGAAGAAGGAGAATCTTGACAGGAAATGCCGTCTCCTCCATTTTCTAAGGGGACTATGAAGGACAGGTCTCACATAACCTCTCTAAACCCTCATCTCCTCTCTGCTAAAATGTGGCTAACCATTTCTACCTGATAGGATTACTAGGAAGATAGCAGAAGGAAAAGAGAGGAGGAAGGGAGGAAGGGAGGGAGGAAGGAAGGAAGGAAGGAAGGGAAAAAGAGAGAGTTGTTATTTAGAACCACAACTAACTGTTATTGCTTCTACTCCCTAAGGGAGTGGTTGTCTTTTCTCCCTGGGGCAGGTGACCTTTTGTTTAGCAAAACAAAATGATGGGACATTTAGCTGTGACAATATTGGCCTCAAGGCATGGTAAGAAAGAAATCTTGTGGAAAAAAAGGTTAAATTGCCCTACAGGATAAATAAGAATTTGTGTTTTAGGACTGAGAGAAGCTCTCTAAGATGAGGACAGTGTGGATTTCAACCAAGGAGGGTAGCTCAAGGCCTTCTTAAGAAAGTAGCCCTCTCTGAGCCTGCTTCCCCCTCTCTCTCTGCCTGCCTACTTGTGATCTTTCTATGTGTCAAGTAAATAAATAAAATCTTAAAATGAAGAGGAAGAAGGAAGAGGGAAGAAAGAAAGCAGCCCTCTAATAACAACCAATTCTAATCTGTTTCCTGGTTGTTTGCAGTGTGGCACACTCACACCCATTATCCACAGATCTCAGTAAAAGACTGCTCCAGGAATTTTTTTTTTTTTTTTTTTTTTTTAATTCTTGGGATTCTAGTGAATGAATATTGGGGAGGTGTCTATTTAAGTATATAATGTGTAAGATTCCAGAAAAATCATGGTCTTACAGGATTTTTTTCTTCACTGGTGTCCATGGTTCTTGGTCACAGCACTTCAAAGAACAAAGAGGTCAACCAGAGAGAGTGGTGGGCAGCAAAGCAAAGTTTATTGAGCAATAGCAAAGTGATCATAGTACAAAGCTCCTCAGGGAGGGGACACAAGAGGGTTGCCACTGGAGTTTCTCTTCCCATTATTATGAGTTGTTTCAATCTGATTAACCCCTGTGCCTATAATCCAAACAGGTTTTTGTCACCTCTCTATCTCATGGGAAAGGGAGGAGGGCTCCTACCAGTGTGCTATAAAATCCTTTTAAGGGTGGTTTCCTCTTAGGGCAGAGCCCCCCGTCCCTGCCTACCTGCCTTCCAACTACCCTTCATCAGTGGGTTTCTATAAGTGCAACAGAATTTGTCACCAACGACAGTGTGCTTCCAAGTGTATTTGATTTTCATAGAAGTAGTTGAAACAGTGTGGGTGATAAAGAGTTCACAATGCCAGAAACAGAGCAAGTGGTCAATGAATATTACCTTTGACTGACCTACAGACAGTGCTTGCTTGAGATAGGTGACTCATCAAATGCGGTCATAATTCTAGTTTAGCCAGCAATGCCGACATTGTATATTGCCTGCCACTAGGCAGAGTACTATTCTGTTGACCTCAGTTTCCTTATTTATAAAATCCATGTACAATTTTAACTTACGTATTTCTGTTTGTTATGTGTTTGCAAGAATTAAGTAAGTTAGCATTCATATGCCTTGAATGTTGAAGTAAATATTGCATATTATTATTATTAGATATTTATTTCTTGTACCTATTATACTGTAAAGTAATCTCATAGCATTTAATTGCAATGGAGGCAACAAGACATTTTGGAAAGAGCAGTAACCCCAGGAGATGAGGTGCCCAGACTCACAGTATCCTTTACTTACTGAGGGACTCTGAGCCTAATAGTCCCTGAGGCGAAATTGCTTATTTATAAAGCATGGACTTAGAAGCAGATAATGCCAAAGGTATATTTCTATTTTTACCATCAAATTTTGAATCTCTCATTCTAGGTAAATGTGTCCATTACTAAAGTTCACATACATGTTATTTAAGTATCTTATGTACAGACATTTAAACTTGTTTCCCATCCCCTTGGCAGAATTTTTTAAACGTTCATAAAGTAAAAAAAAGTGGCTTTTTATCTAAGCCATATATTTTTATGGAAATATGGTTGTCTTCGTGAGGCTTGGGTTGTCCATGTATAAAAATAAAAGGTTGTTTCAGCAGAATGGGACAGTGTTTTGACACAACATTTAGGTTGTCAGAATGGATGGAGGAAGGAGGCAAGAAGAGGCCAGGGACATATTTTCTGGCTCTGAGGATTTGCCGCAGTGAGAAGACATGGTCATTGGGGAGGAAGGAACCCATAGTCTTCTGGGAATCTAAGCAGGTTAAAGGTACTGATGGGTTGGGGCGCCTGGGTGGCTCAGTGTGTTAAAGGTACTGATGGGAAGAAGGTAGCAACAGAAAGGGAGGGGCCAGATTTAGGGCAGGAGACAGTTTTGCCCCAAACCAAATAGTATGAAAGTGACTTGCAGGTGAGGAAAAAAAAAAATCATTTTTATACTCAATGTATCAGGCCA
The DNA here is from genome assembly GCA_004024625.1 of Mellivora capensis. NCBI lineage: Eukaryota > Metazoa > Chordata > Mammalia > Carnivora > Mustelidae > Mellivora > Mellivora capensis. The sequence continues at coordinate 19,797 of PISX010018669.1, read as the reverse complement.
GAGATGAGAATATCTCCAACCAAAGTACTGGCAGTAAAAATAGAGAGAAATTGGTATGTTTGAGATATCTTTGCAGTAACATCAATGAATTTACTGATTGATATTGTAGGTTGAGGGTTTGGGGAAAAGAAGAATCAGGGATGATGCTAAGTTTCTGATTTAAGCAACTGACTGTTGGTTGATGTCATTTAATTAGGTGGGGAAGACTAGAAAAGGAAAAGCATGGGGAAGAAAATTGGAGAATTAGGGTTTCCATTCTGGATGGTTGTGTAACTTTCAAAAGGAGAAATCAAATAGCACCATCAAAATAACTCTGGCATACAGAGGACAGGTTTTGGGGATTTGTGTTTTGTTCTGTTTTGTTTTGTTTTGTTTTAAGGTTTTATTTATTTATTTGAGAGAGAGAGAATGAGTGCACAAGTTGGGGAGAGGGGTGGAGGGAGAGGGGGAAGCAGACACCCTACTGAACAGGGAGCCTGATGTCGGGCTCTATTCCAGGATCCGGGAATAATTACCTTAGCCAAAAGCAGACGCTTAACTGACTGAGCCACCCAGATGCCCTGGAGGACTGGTTTGAGGGAGGAATAGTCTCTTTGTTATAACCCATGAATGAGTGACATTTTAAAGCATCCAGAATAGGTGAAATCACCAACACTAAGGGCCTAGCATCAAACCCAGGGAACCAGCATATAGATTGGAGAAGTAGAAGGAACTGATAGAGGGGAAAGGGAAAGAGGAGCTAAAGAGGGAGGTGACCTTTAAGGAGGCTGGAGTGTTCAGCTCTGTCAATTGCAGCTAAGAGGGAGGTTGAGCTAGAGAGGAATCTTTCAGATTTTGAACATGGCAGCTACTGTTGACCTTATAAGAGCAGTTTTGGTGGTGTCTTGGGACCAAAAACCCAACTGAAGTTTTTCAGAAGTGAGTTGGAGGTCTGACTGAAAGGAAGCAAATCTTGAAGTACATTATTTTGCAAAAATTAGTTTTCAAGAAAAGCTGAAATTGGGAGGGGAGCTTGATCAAGTTGAATTTATTAAAAATTTCTTAAGTGTTTTCAAGTATTTTCCACTCATTGCTTGATATAGCATCTTAATACTAACACAGACTCTAACTAAAACGACCTAGTAGTGGTGGCCTCTGGACCTACCATCCATTCCTGGCCTTTGCATGAACTCAATTTACTTGGAACTGATGGAGAAATCTAGATCAATATGGGTTTACAGAAGCCCCAAGGCTTGGGGTCCTCCTTGATTTGAAGCCAGAAGCTAAGGATGGTACTAGAGCAATCCAAGTAGAAGTATCGCATTGGGTATGGAACTGGTCAGGAATGTCGTAGGGACTGGGTTAAGGGACACAGGAAATTGCTCATTCTACATGGGGCACTATAGCCGATGAGGAGGAATCAAGACCGCAGCTAAGAGAAATGCCTTGCGTTAACCTTGAAGAGAGGCTGTGAAGGTGGCAATTATGCAGTGATTAGCTCAAACTGTAACTTGTCCTTCCAAGAACTGACTTACAGATTAAACTTTTTTTCTAAATTTATTTTCTTCCTCAATATTCTGGCTTTGGCCAGCTCAGCAGACCCCAGGGACAGTTTACCCATTTAGTTGGCTCAGACACAAGTGCTCTTGTCCTAAGAAGAGACCCATGGCTGGTACTGAGTGAGATGGGATCTGAGAGGTAGAGATAATAAACTTGAGGCCCTTTGAGAGTACAATGCTGGTCCAGTTGACGGGAGCCTACCCAGATCTTTCCAGCACAATTCAGAAACTAGAGGGTCCAAAATAAGATTACATTCAAGTTAATTGACTTCAAATAGCATCTAATATTCATTATATTATTTCAGACTTCAAGCTATACTATGTTATATCTTTTGTCTACATCATTTTATTGTTTTCTCATTATAACAATCCTATGATATAGAATATAGAGTATGATGAGAAAAGTCTGAAACTGAGATGATGGCAACTCTGAAAAAAAAAAAGCAAGAAAGAAAAGCAGTGAGCTGAGTAGACTAGGGTGGACAGCAGGCTTGGGAGTAGATGGGCAGGGCAGGTTGCTGGCAATAAGCCAAGCCATGAAGACGTGCCACATAGTTATTCTCTATAACTCAGACATCATCAGTTTCTCTTTCTAAACAACACCCTGACTCTGTTTTGAAGAAGGAGTTCATCTGCAGTAGAAAAGTCTGGAAGTCGATGATTTAGGGGCTTGTCCTAGCCAAATGTTGAGCATATGCCACTTAGGGGTTTCTTCTCTGGGATTTGAAACTTAGAAAAATAAAAAGACTAAAATGCCTGCTATCTACTTCGTTCCCATGAATGTATGCTGAACATTTGGGACCGTGATTCTGCTTCTTACTTCTGCAACCACCTTGTTTCCTGCCTTGTTCCTCTAGCCTAATCAATTCATATTTTTCTAGGGGATCTCATTTTGTTTAAATGCACTAGGGCTGAATTTTTGTTGCTTGCAATCAAGGAGCCCTGACTGGTTCTGTGTACAAAATCCTGCAAAAGTTAGATAAAACAGAAGGGGGTATCAACACACACCAGAAACCACAAGGATGGTGAAGGTAAAACACGGAGGAGCCACAAACAAGGTTTCATTTATCCAAATCTCACGTGCAAGAAATATCTCTGTTTTGGGGCGCCTGGGTGGCTCAGTCAGTTAAGCATCTGCCTTTGGCTCATGTCATGATGCCAGGGTCCTGGGATCGAGTCCTGCATTGGGGTCCCTGCTTGGCGGGAAGCCTGCTTCTCCTTCTCAGTGCTGTTCTCCCTGCTTGTACTCTCTCTCTCTCTGTGTGTCAAATAAATAAATAAAATCCTAGGGAAAAAAAAGAAAGAAAAATCTCTGTTTTAATATCTTCTAATTATACCTAATCTGTTCAAAGAGCCCCCCTTTCCTCTGAATGACAGATTATTTAATCTTTGCTATTGCAGAATCTTCCTCTTCCTATAGGGAGGTGTACAAGAAACCAGAACTTATCTGCCATCAAAAGAGGGAGGGAGAGCCCTGCTCCTGATCTTGTGTGGTCTCTACCGTGGGTCCTTATGCCATCTTTCCTTGGTCCACAGCACTAACTACAGATGCTACATCACAGCTTTCCTTCTGTCACTCCATCATCCAGAGTGGTAGATGGCAGAAGCACACCAGTCTTCAATTTCCTCCTCAGTGTCCAATTCTTGCTTCATGAGAAGCTTGATTTCATTTCCAGCCACCTCAACTTCTCTAACTCGGAAATTCTGGTCCATTGCCTCCCTCTCCCCTGGGCAATGAAAACCCAATAGAATCCCCTTCAGTTGGCCTTTAGAAACTCAACAAAGGCTGCTTTCTAGGAGGTAGAGGTGTAGAAAAGAAATGCTAACACCAGTTAGTCTCTTTTTTTCTTAATAGCATTTTCTCTTAAATAACCGATACCACACATACCTCATCATGTCATAATCACTTTGTTTTTAACTGTAAAATCTATGACAACATGAAAAATTTGTTCTATCTTTACATGCTTACCCCCTGGTTCCTGGACCTATTGAATACTCAATAAGTGCTTGTTAAATAGAACACCACAAAAATGTACTATTTTTTTTAAGGACTCATCTTAATGTCTTTGCTCCATTTCTGAGAATAGCTTTTGTGTGAAGTCATAAAAATGCATTGATGAGTAGAGAACATCCCCAAACCAAGATTTTCAAGTGCTTTTCAATAATTAAATTCTGAGGAACAATTTAAAGCTTGCATAGTTTTCTCTCAAAAACTCCCTAGAGACAGCTGGTGCTCGCTGGGGTTCATGGGCTTCATTACGAGTTCATTTTCCTCTCTTCGGTGTTGGATTTACCGGCTGAAATGAGGAGGAGGGAACAGGAACACAAATTAAACAGGTGGGGTCTGGAAGGCTGCAAAGCCCTTGCATAGACAGTTAAACAGCAGTCTGCGCTCAGTCCTGGCAATGCTAGGCTTTTGTGTTCTAAATGAAATCAAGCGAATGGTTGCATGGGCATAGGATGGCACTTGGGGACTTCAGTTCTAAGATCTGTTCAATCAATGAGGTGCCCTCAACTAGTCTGTTATATACTTTTCAGGCTCATTTCTCTCTCTCTCTCTCTCTCTCTCTCTCTCTGGATAACAGGATTTATACACTGCTGTCCCAATGGAAAAGGGTAAAAATCATCTTCAGACTTGCCACATGCTCAGAAGCTCATAGACCACGCTAGAACTTTAATGTAAAGGGACACTTGGTTTGCCTAAATTAGAATTTAATAAAAGTACACCTGGAGACCTTTCTATTTCTATCCACTCAGATCCCTGAGGCCTCGCCATCATGTTAGGGCTGCCCAGAACGAACTCTCCCATCTTATCTACAACCCATTACAGTAACACCTGTCAATCTCACACTTTCCAGTCGCATCATCTTCTTCTTCCTCCAGGATATCCTTTCTTTCTTAGATTATGTTTCCCAGGTTCCATGTTAGGCACCCATTGGCATTACCTATCACTGTGGATTACAGCAATGATTATTGTTAACTATGTAAGAAAATAGTGTGTTCTCAGATGACAACTTCTGAGCCCTAAAGAGTGATCCCTGGTGAAAGTTTAAGACTGCATATCATGGGCAATGAAGAAAGCATTGACCTATGACCTAACCCTAACCCTAACTCTAACCGTAACCCTATCTCCGTTGCCCATATCATGGGCAATGGAGAAAGCATGTGATAGGAGGCAGTAGCAAGAAAAGGGTTCAGGTCTAGCTAATGAAGCATAGTCAGAAGAAAGCCAGGCAGGGACAAGGGGACAACCCCTCACACCCTAAGAGGAAACTACCCTTAAAAGGATTTTACACCATATTGGAAAGATCCCTCCATGTTTTCCCATAGTAAACAACTATCTAATAGGTAGGAGAGTGTGTGGACAAAAACCCGATAGGATGATGGGAGCGTGGAGGGTTGGTCAGGTTGAAACAGCCCTCCAACAATCTCATAAAAGCCCCTAGACTTAGAACTTTGCTCTGCTGCCCACCACTCTCTGTCTGGTCTATGTCTTCATTCTTTGAAGCTGCGTGACCAAGAACCATGGGCACTAAAGAAAACGAAATCCTGCAACATATCTCTAGAAAGCATTTCTGGGTCTTGCACAGTGACTAGGAAATGCTGAGAATCATACTTTGATTTGAATAAAAGCCACTTCATACTTGTGGAATGGCATAGGATTGAAAGTCTCACAGTTCACATTTCAGAGGACATTCTATCAATTGTCTAATTTTATCCTCACTAACAAAGCACCTTATAATTAGACAGGATTAATCATTGAGCATAATTTCACAAGGTGAGGAAACTGGAGATCATACAGAAAAAAGGAGGAAAATAAGAGGCACTATTTTCAGCTCTGTCTTTATCATATTGTGGACGGGCACTGGGGAGGGGATTAAGGCCTACATAATGCATGGGAGGATTGCAAGATTAGCATGATCACCATCCCTACTGGGAAGGGATGGGAAGTGAGGCCTGTGGGAAAACTGTGCTATACCTAAACTGAAACGTTTTGATATTTAGGGTGTGTCTCTTATAAATGCTTTGTAAATGCCTAGCTTTATGTTACAACATGAGATTCTCACCTTTGTTCACCTTTGTTCTTTAACCCAGATTAATTCAGGTAGTAGGTCAGAAATAGAAACTGATAAATAATTCAGATCCTTGGTTGGTCTTCCCATCTCTGATTTAGAGTGATCAGTTTTCTGGGTTTTGTTTTGTTTTATTTTGTTTGATAGAGAGAGAGAAAGTGCACACAAGGTGGGAAGGGACAGAGGGAGAGAGAGAGAGAATCCTAAGCAGGCTCCATGCCCAGGGTGGAGTCTGGTGGTTTGGGGCTGAATCTTAGGACCTTGTGATCATGATCTGCGCCAAAATCAAGAGTTGGATGCTTAACCAACTGAGCCACCCAGGTGCCCCTAGAATAATCAGCTTGTAAACCAGTTATTTATTCAACAAATACTTACTGAGCTGCTTATGTTTCTGGGCATAATTTTAGGTGTTGTTGATTCAGCAATAAAAAAATAGGCAAAATTTAACCCTCTTGACATTTATGTTGTAGGGGAGATTGTTGGGTAATTGAAGATATAAGACATTAATTAGATCCAGATGGTCTCAAAAGAAGAAAGAGCGCACAGGAAATCATTGGTCCAGGGATGAAATGAGTATTCTGTGGTGACATTTAATCCAAATATATGACCATCAGCTTTGCCCAATTAGGGATGCTTTGACCATGACAGGTGACAATGGGATAAGTACATTCAAGGACAGGTGTGTGCAAAATGGGAAAGATATGGTTGACTTGATAGCTTGCTTTCAGAAAGGATGTGAGTTTTTATTTGGTGTTATGTTTCGGTTTGGAATCTCAAGTCATTGACTCATGTCATCTTTCAACAGACCCCTTATTTAAAGTCTCCCATTTAAGACATCAACAACTGAGCCCAGACTTGCCCATGGAAATTATTTATAAAGTACTTTGAACAGTGCTTAGCACATATCACATGCTTAACAAAAATGCGTTTCAATTTTTTTTCAAGAAATGATGGAATCTTACAGAATTATGTTAGCTAAGGGACTGGCACATTATATGTACGTTGTGATGACAGGTATGTTGTCCATTTATTAGTGAGAACTACTTCCTCATGCTACCATTTTTCTCTGGGGAAGGTGAAGAGAGATCTAGATTCTTGTCTTGCTGTAGAACCTGAACAAATCATGAAATTCTTGAACACATTGTTCTTATAATTTAAAAGATAATATCTATCCTATCACCTTTATGTTGACTCAGTGAGGTTGGTGAAGTCATGGAGGTAAAAGTTCTTTAAATAAAACATTGTAAAATACTGGACTGATACTAAACTATCTTGCCACTCTACAGATGTAATAAAGAATTGACAGTTTGTGTTTGGGTCAAACTTCTCCAATACCTCTTTCAGTTACATTCCCTTTGCCTTAGAACATTGTGGTTTTGAGAGGAAAAAGGACAAAACATTAAAATATATGTGGGGAATCCAAGACAGTTGTTGGATTTGGCAGCAATTTTGAATGGCTTGATTATGACTTTTTTTTTTCAGCAATGCATTGTGAAAGCTATAACACAATATCATATAAAAATAGAGGGGTCATTCAATATTTCCCTGAAACCTATATATACAGTTTCACATTAATTATTTGGTTGTTGGGTGGGGCTGTTGCCTCCTGGGAATACCAGTTAGATATTGTTTCGCAAGATTTTCATTTGCACAGAAGTGGTAATGACATAGTTCAGTCCTCAAGAAAAAAAATGTTTCATTGGGTACCTAGGAACTTCTTCTATTTTATCACTTATTAGGGGTCGCATAAGCCTGCACAGTGTCATTGAACATTCCAGAGACATGTCCAGACCTCTGAAGTTTCGTGCCATCGCTACTCATGTTGACAGGATAGTTAGGTACAAAAGAGCAAAACAGACAAGAAAACTAAATTCTCTTTTCATTCAATGGGTTGTTAGAAGTATACTAACTATTTGACTTTCCTATTAGTAACATAAGAAAGGTTTCTAGGTAAAAAAGTTTCTATCTTACCAAATTATTATTGGATTCTTTTTTTCTTTGGTTCAGCTAAATGAAGTCATGGATAAGCAATAAACTGAAAACTTTAGACCTTTTTTTTAACCAGCTACATTTGTAAAAACAATTGTTTCACAGGATACCAACCAGTAGTGTTTTTCCTCCCACAGGATTCCTTAGAGAAAAACAAAAAAGCACAAACAACAACAAAACAAAAACAAAACACTATTCTTAGCAGTCATCTTTTTTTTTAGTATTTATTTTTTCAATTTAAATTTGATTAATTAAATATAATATATTGTTAGTTTCAGAGGTAAAGTTCAGTGATTCATCAGACCTATATAATATCCAGTGCTCATTACATCACATGACCTCCCCAGTGTCCATCACCCAGTTATCCCATCCCTACCCCCAGCAACCCTCAGGTTGTTTTCTATGATTAAGAGACTCATAAGAGGTTTGTCTCCCTCTCTGATTTTGTCTTGTTTTATTTTCTCTCCCTTCGCCTATGATCCAGTTTTGTTTCTTAAATTCCGCATATGAGAGAGATCCTATGATAATTGTCTTTCTCTGATTGACTTATTTCACTTAGCATAATACCCTCTAGTTCCATCAATATTGTTGTAAATGGCAAGATTTCATTTTTTGATGGCTGAGTAGTAGTCCATTGGAGATATACAATATATATGATATAAATATAAATATATATAAATATATAAATTATATATATCATATGTATAATATAATATAGTATAAATCCAAAAGAAAGAAACCAATCTAATGTAATCAGAGAAGTTTGGATGATTCTGGGGGTCAGTTTTTCTGTAACTTCTATTGTGAGTTAAGGACCTTTCCCTTGTTCTTTCTTTTATTACCCCACTGCAACACTATTCTGTATGTGGGTCAGCCTCCCTAGTTTGTATCTGCATGATGAGGGCAAGGCCTTATCTTCATTCAGGCTGCCTGAGCCCCACAGAGGAAGAGTTTTCACCAAATAATGAAAAACAAAATCTATTTGGTTCAATTGAAATACTTATTCTACCCAATTGCTGCAGAAGTGATGATCCCTTTATGAACACATATTCCCAGTAGTTGGGGTGAAGGAAAGGAAGACATGACTCAAGGGCAGACTCTGGGCCAAAGGCTCTAGAATCATGAGATGTCAGATTAGAGGCCAAGATACAATCCTGGCGGGGGAGCGAAAGCAATTGGGTATTAAAATTCCCTGTTTATATTTCCAAGTTGCACTCAAGTGCAGCTCTGCTTAGTTAAGAACCTACAGTTTAGTTTTTGACCTGACAGGAGTGCTGAGAAAATCTCTGACCTGGGCAGAACTCAACAGACAGGCTTAACGTCAGGTCATACATTCATATCAAACTTTCCAGAGTATAGGGCTTATATATGCTTATCATATAGTAGTCATGTATTCCTTACTAAGAAATGGTTTATAAATATCAGAAATCTTTTAGGTAACATTAATCATGCTGTACATAGAAGGCTCTCATAATAGTGTCTAGAATACTTTAAACAAGAATTTCCAGTTATATAGGATAAATAAGTCTACAGACCTAATATACAGCATGACGACTATACTTAATACTTCTTCATTGAATACTGGAAATTTGCTAAAAGAGTAGATTTCAAATGCTCTATACACACACACACACACACACACACAAATGGTAACTATGTGAGAAGATGAAATGTTAATTAGCTTGACTATAGTAATCATTTAACTATGTATATGTATATCAAATAATCATGCTGCGCACCTTCAATACATATAATTTATATTTAAATAGAATAAAATAAATAATTTAGAGAGCAAGAATTTGCTGTACTTGTTGACAGAACAACATTATAGAAAAATTACTGTTCCCATAGTCAACTGCAGTTTTAAACATTTTAATGAAAAAAGAAATGCATATTTATGAAACATATGAAAATGTGAATAATTCACAAAACACAAATGGCTTAATCCCTAGTGTCTAATATAGTCAAGTTTTCCATTTTTCAGGAAAAAGAAAACCCATACTGTTGATAGTAGTAGGGGGTAATTTTTATTTTTCTCTCTATACTCCTTATATTTTCAAAGTTATTAACAATGTGTATTAATATCTAATATAATTGGGAAAAAATCCATTAAAAACTCCTTTGGCTAGATTTCCAAAAAGCTACCTCTCCTTTTTTTTTTTTTTTTTTTTTTTTTTGGTGATTCTGCTACTAATTATTCCAGGAGACCACATGTCTTTATATTCATGAAATAACCAAAAAAAATTATTTTTAAATTCAGTTGTACATTCCTGACTGTTATAGTTAATAATTTGATGGGACTGGCTCTCTAGAATCTCCTTTCTGAAGCCTTAGGTAGACTTTTTTATGGACTGAGTTGGTATAAATCCCTCTTCATAGCATGATTCATTCTACCTCTGATTAAATTAAAACTAAACCATATTCCCAGACATGACTTTTTGAAAACTTTTCTAGTTTACCTTTAATTTTGTTGTTGTTTTATTAACACTGTTCATCCTGTCACAAGTGACATCTCTGATTATCACATTCATTAGAAAATTCTGTGTCTTGAAAGCACTGCTGTAAGACCAATGCCAGGTAGGGTCAGAGAAAGTTGTTGGTCTGTCAGCCACTTCAGCCGGCGTTAGTGTTCATATTACTGCCCTGCTCAAGGCGAAGTCATAACGTAACGAAATTGGTTATTAACGGTCCTTTGCTTTTTCATTCAATAATGTCATTGTGCTTCCAGAATCTCAGGACTCCCTTAATCAAGTCACTACCCCTCGGTTTTATTCTTTGAGCAGGGTCTCAAAAACTGTATCTTACCTCCTTCAACTCCTGTCAAACATTATCAATCTATGATCTCTAGGGAAACCTGTCCCCTGCTTTCCCGGCTAACATCATAATCTGGTCTCCTAAAATTTATAGCAGACAATTTGATCATCAGCAAATAGATAGAGACCATCTACCTTATATGCCTTTACACATGCTTTTTCATAATCAGGAAAGTATCACCACTTCACTCCCAAATGCCTGAGAAAGTCTATGTAAACACAGATTGACAAAGCGGCTGAAGGGAACTTAAAATGAAAAAACTAGCTGGGAGAGGTCACATGACCCGGTCATTAGCCAGTGGCAGAGCTGTGGGGAACACGCTTGGTTAACTGTGTTTTACCCTCCTCTGCTCCATTTTTAAAGCCAAGGTTTGGTAGAAAGCAATGGGAATACTGGGCTCTATGAGGGAAAGACCGACGTGCTAGAAGAAGCAAGGGTTCTTCTGCCCTGTTCACAGAGCTGACTGAAACAGATCAGGCTTCTAATTCACTTTCTTTTTAACCACACATCAACTTGGAAATATCTTGTAAGCTGATTCTTATAAGATACCTCGTAAAACAGAGAGAAACAGAGACAGAAACAGCAAGAGACAGAGATAAGAGAGAGACAGATGGGAGAGACAAAGACGCAACCACCATACATTTGCCTGAACCCAGTCCCTCCATGTGGTTACCCCAGCATTCTAAATCTCATTAGAATCCTAAAAACAGATCCCATGAACTTCAGAGCCTTTCGATTCCGGTCTCTATTCCAAGCTAGATGGCCCTTTCATTTTTCAGAGCAGTAACTGAGATAACTAATAAGCAAAAAATAAATACTGGCTCTGCTGGAGGAGCAGAGGTTCCCCAGTTCACCTTTAATAAAATGTGTTCACACCTGTTAAACAGCATCGTGACATTCCTACAAGCTGATTTCGTAAGGTTTAAGTGATTCTTGAATATTTCATATGATATTTCTTCGAAGACCCTATAACCTCAGGACACCCGTCAGCAACTTTCAATAATACCAACAGGAAGCAAAAGGGAAGGTAGCATAGAGAAAGATGCACATATTTTCTGATATTTGTCCCGTTTCCTACCATCTCCCTACCTTTAAAATGCCCTGTGTCTTTTGGTCATCTAGTTCTCTCACACTGAGAACACTGTTCTGATTGGCCTGAGGAATCGGAAAACTTCACAACCTGGTCTTTGTCAACCTTTATAGATCCCCTTCTTGCTACAGTTGCTACCCATGGTGAGCTTCTGCCTCATCAAACTGCCCAGCACCCCCTGGCTTTTATGTTGGTGCTTTGCATACACCATGTCTCTTTGCTTGATAGCATTTGTTTTTTAATCTTTTTTAAGATTTTATTTATTTATTTGACAGAGAGAGAGATCACAAGTAGGCAGAGAGGCAGGCAGAGAGAGGGGGAAGCAGGCTCCCCACTGAGCAGAGAGCCCAATGTGGGGCTCGATCCAGGACCCTGAGATCATGACCTGAGCCAAAGGCAGAGGCTTGACCCACTGAGGCACCCAGGCACCCCATTTATTTGATAGCATTTAATCACCAACCCCTAACCTCCTTCACTGTTCCCTTTTGGAAGGTGCAGAATGGTTGAGTATTAATGACTTAGTCACACTGCTACAGCTATGAATTTGGAGAACTGTTTTAAAGTTGGTATGAAGAGTAGTTAGATCCCTGGCTCTGTTCCAAACCCCACAAGATTTAACCTAGAAAGGCAATAGGCTAATTTTATAAAGAAACAAAACAACAGGAAATGCAGGGAGGAGATACAGAGTGCTGAGCTGTGAATGCTGGATCCTGAAATTAGGCAGGTGGCTTATCTCTCTTCAGTCAGGGGCATAACAAATATGTTTCATCCCTACTTTACCGCTACCTGAGGAAGCCCAGAATCAATCCTCCCCTCCTCTACGACAGACACAGAGCTTCCAATAGCCAGGATAGTGCCTCAGTCTTTAACATAAACGGGAAACCAATAACCAAAGATATTTGGCAGATGTCTCAAATAGGAGAACTAGAGAATGAAGAAAAGTATAACATAAGATCACAAAGGAAATGAAAGCAGAAAGAGAGAAAATCCAGGAAGCAGAATAAAACATCCAAAATGAGACCTTAATGTTAATATTTCCAGAAAGGTAAGAGAAGGGACTATATCCATGCAAGTAGGATAGGAAATAAAAATACCAAAGTAAAGAAAACAATCAGAGTACAAAAAGAATTCATAGGAAATGAAAAATATACACAGTAGCAAAATTACAAATAATCAACACAAGAGTTAGAAGAAGAGCTTAAAGAAATCTAAAATATTATATAAAAATACAAAGCCAGAAAATAAGAGAAAACTGGAAAGAAAATTCAAGAATCTATGAGTGAGATCTAATATCCACTATATTAGTCCAACAAAAGAAAACAGAGGACAGAGGAACAAAAGGATAGACAAGTGCCTTAAAATTTTCCAAAATGAATCATCATAGAGGATTAAGAAAGAAAAATGAAGATTCTTTAGAGATACTGATACTATATCTAAGCTAAATGAAGGGAACTAACATCAACTGGGTAAACTCGAGTATGCTAGATGTTTACAAAGATAAGTTAACTTTGTTTTCTTAACAACTCCATGGGACAGGCACTATTTCTCTACTCAGTGTATGTATGAGTAGACTGAGGTTCAGCAGGTTCAAGCAATTTCATAATTGTTAATAAATGATGAAGCATGAATTAAAACATTTTTTAAAGTCCTGTCTAAAAATATTACCTTCCCTAGAAGGTACCTTCATATCATTGCATTCAAACTTCTAATACTCTTCCAAATTTTTTTCTCAAAAAAGTGTTGCAGTAAAATAATAATAATAATAATAATAATAATAAATATCATTCCTTGTGGTTTTGCAAACCTGATGCTGCTGGAGAAAACTTCAAAAAAGCATGGCAAAAAAATAATAGTGAGCAAAAGAGATCCTTCCCTGAGTTTCTTGGTTGTTTTTTTTTTAAATTAATGTGCACTTTATAGACCTTACACTCATAAAATAAACTAATAGGTAACTATTTATGCCCCTTTCCTAGACTCTTCTAAAAAAGAGCTGTGTGCTCTTAGAAGAATTGCTGAAGCAGAGATATGAAGGTAAATCCAAAAATGGGGGATGTCCAAGAATATCCAGTGGTGGGAGCCTGTGCTTATTACCTCACCTATTTTGCACTTTTTTTTTTCTGGTCTGCCTTAGGGCTATGTTCATTTTCACTGAACAAGTCTCATTGTTTATTAGTTCTAATTAGGTATGGACATTTCAGCCATCAAATGAGGACATTTGAGACTATGACCACATAACTTCTTCCCAAAGTCTCCGTGGGGCAATGGGGCTAAGAGTAAGCCATTACACCAATAGCACTTTGGAATTCTCCTTCTCCTTTTTGGACGCAGTGAAAAAATTAGTAAACATGTTTGGAATTGCTCTTGATTACAGAGTACAACAGCAGGAGAAAGGGAATGAGAAAGAGAGAATTAGTCCTGTGATTTCTTGGCAAAGCTTGGTTCAGACGAGACAATGACCATAGCATAATTCTGAATTTGTTATATTCTCCATTGCTTATAACCTGGTATGATATTTATGAGTTAAAATTGTTGGATAAATGTAAATACATCTTAAAAATTTTATTTATTTATTTGAAAGAGAGAGAGCATGTGCACAAGCAGGAGGGAGGGTCACAGGGTGATGGGGAAGCAGACTCCTTCTGAGCAGGGAACCCTGAGGACACTGACATGGGGGGCTTGATCCCAGGACCTGGGAATTAGGACCTGAGCAAAAGACAGACACTTAACCCACAGAGACACCCAGGTGCCCCTAAGTACATATTTGTATACTTTTTGAAAGGAACGGTTGGAACTTATCAAACAATACTTAACATGTGTAAAATTCTTCAGAGCAACTCATTAATCCAAATTAAGGAGAAAATATGAATTAGTATGCCTTTTTATCCCATATAATGATAATAGCATTAAATAACAGCACTTGTGTGGTACTTATTAGAAGTCAGGCCTTTATTTAAATGCTTCATATATAGGAACTCACTGAACCTACAAAACAACCTGTGTGGTTTCTAGTATTGCTACCATTTTACCAGAAGAGCAGAGAGAAGTTAAGCGATTTGTCCAGCATCACACGTCTAGGAAGTGGAAGGTGAGCGGTATGAAGTTCTAGAAATCTGACTTGAACGTCCAGGCTTATCCACTTAGGTGCACTGCCTTTTATAGACAAATACAGTTTATTGCTTTTAAATCATGCATCAAATTCTATAATCTACAGGAAATGTCCAGTGCATAGTATGCATTGAATAGACATGACTCCACTGGCTTAATCTCAAACGCATCCATTGTTACTTATGTTAATTTAGAAAACTGTTTTGGGACCATTAAAAAATTTAGGAAATGATTAAGAATTTTTCTAACAGAAAACTACAGAAAGGAAGAAAAAAGAAAAATTAACCTGCTTAAAAATGGTATGTTAATATCAACTCATCTAATTTTGTTTTCTCTATAGAAGTTTCTATAGCTATTTAACACAGTCAGAATTATTTTGGACTTTCATAGATTTTTTTCTTACAATACTTCATATATGCATATATATGGGTGTGTCTATATATATAGTTTGATCTACTTTCTATATCAATAATATTTTAGGCTACTAACTCCATCTTGCCATATTCCTGCTAGTGGATATATAAGTAGTTACTCATTTTTTCAGTATTGTTAAAATCAAGACAATGAACATTCAGATATAATGACTATTTTTTATTTTTTAATGTTTTCTGAGGATAGATTACCTAAATCTAAAATTGTAATTTTAGACTGAGAAGAGAAGTTTGATTTCCAAAAGCTATATCCCAATTAATGCTGATCTCAGTATGAAGCTCTTTGTTATTTGCAGTAGAAACCACACCATCCGTTTAAAGCACGATAACTAACCTCCAGTTTTTGACAGAAGAATAAATATCTGTTGAAGTATTTGAGCTAAACATGCTTGCTTCCTATTGTGGTGACTTCCTCCTGGGTCAGTTTAGCTAATTCAGATGACGTCTTCCAGAACTCCTCTGTCTGTGTGGTTATGGATAAGAACTGACCGCAAAAGTAATTCAAGATTTGGAAGGTCGAAGTGGAACAGAAGCCATGTTTACACCTGGCACGTCAGTGTGGTGTCTGGCACTGCTGCTATTTGTGCACTTACTGTACACCTGCTGGCTCCCCTTTATTGGCCAAGTGAGGCTTAACAGTGGGGCCCCCCTGTCTTCCAGCAATCATTATTTTTCCTCCTTTGGCATCTCCACTCCTGTGTCAGGTGTGTGCTTAATTCCATAGTGCAGGCCACCTGCATCATCAGGGTTGGATGCTTCAAGGCAAAGACTCACCTGGGCTCCAGCTTGCCCTCACGGACGTCCGCACATCCTCACTCCTTCCAGGTTGTTCTTGTTCTCACCCACTTCATGTCCATATTCCCAGTGGAGTGGTGCCACCAGCTAACAGTGGTTTAACAAAATTCCTAAATATTTAATAATTGTTATTTGCCCGCCTTGCTCACTTCAGGCCTAGCACCGGGGCAGAAACCAATTGTGTAAGGTCAAATCCCTATAACAAATCCCCTATTTGGGAGATAAGACACATTAATATAGACATTGATAGAAATACAGATGTAGATGCTATTGGTTCTACTTCTCTGGTTAAGCCTTGATGGGTACACTGCTTAGGAAAGAGATTACACTGAGAACTCCAGTCTTTAACAGCTGAGGTTGAGTTTCAAAAGGAAATTCGGTAAATTAAGATATCTGTACTTTGATAAAAAGTTCTGAGATAAAATTCACTTGAGTCTATCTCAAAGATGGCCATTATAAGAAATTTGTTAGCAAAGGCCAACAGTTATAAGCATATAACTTCAGAGAAATTTCGATTTAAATCATTCATTAGAAACTTTGTAATGAATGGTGTTAATAGATTCAAGGTGGTAAGTGCTCTAGATTCTATAAAACTCAGGTCAGTCACTGACCCACAGAAGAGATATGGTCCACTGGATCGTTAAGAGATTTTTGTGCTTCCACAGGCTCTCTTAGCTGAGCTTAATCTGTCTGTATGATTTACGCTGGACAGTAAGTATAAGGACCGCTTGGGAAACACACAATGCCCCTATTTTTCTTAGACTCTGGAGAATTTGTTCTTTTTTTTTTTTTTTTAAAAGAAATGCAGTATCTTTTAATTTTTTTTATTTTTTTAATTTTTTTTTAAAGATTTTATTTATTTATTTGTCAGAGACAGAGGGAGAGAGAGCAAGCGAGCACAGGCAGACAGAGTGGCAGGCAGAGGCAGAGGGAGAAGCAGGCTCCCTGCCGAGCAAGGAGCCCCATGTGGGACTGGATCCCAGGACGCTGGGATCATGACCTGAGCCGAAGGCAGCCACTTAACCAACTGAGCCACCCAGGCGTCCCTGGAGAATTTGTTCTAAACGAACAAGCAAATAGCACTCTTGGCCCCCAAGCATAGTTCAGTGAAGACTGACTTACGCCACATCCTGGATGAACCACTGTTTTGTGGCTCTGTCTTTTGGCTTATGTGTATCGATCTACTCCAGGGATCACACAAAGATTAACAGGACTACATTACATGATGTAGCCATGTTCAGCTGGAATGAGGTTTTGCTTTGTGAACCAGACTTAGATATTCTGGTTTGGAAAGAGCCAACCAAATACAATTTGGGCCTCTTGACCTTGGACTGAATTCTATTCAGATCACACCTTTCTATGTGAAGTTTTTTTCCCTCCACTCCTTTTCCTGCGTAGTACTTAGCATGCTTAGCTGAGGACTTTGTCATAACTAAGTGGTATTTATTCCGACAAAATATTACTGGGAATATAAATATTTCAGAAAACATTTGTATGCCATGATAGTGATACCTTGAATTTTAGACCCAGCTAGTGTAATGGCTGGTCGAAATGCATAGTTTTATTTGTTTCAACTAATTTAGCCTGGGCCTAGACAGATGCTGTCTTAATTACTCCAAAACAGTTTTCTGCTGTTTGAATATTTAGTGGAAATTTCTATGAGTACTTAAGATGTTTCTCTGGTGAAATAAATGCTTATAATGGAAAAACAGTTTTGTTTTGTTTTATGTTACACATTTATTTATTTTTGATAACCCCAAGTCAGTATCTCTTGGCTTCTGTGGATATGGGTAGAGTGTGCTATGTGATTTGTGCCTTCAAGCATTGATACATCACCACTTCGTCTGTGGCATGAATTTAATATATAAGAATGCTGGACAGGAGCTGCACGGAAGTGTTCTAATGAGGCTGGCCAACACATACTCAGCTACTGCTGAGGAAGATGGATTGTCAAATAAGCCACCCAGTGCTCTGACAAGCTACCTTGGTGTGATAATCTAGTTTAAGATCTTGTTACATTATTCATTACTTTTCTCTGCCACTAATCTTTGCAGCATGCTTCTGTTATGTTACTGTTTGCATTCTCAGCACTGTGGAGACTGTTGTTTTATGATAAACATAAAGCCTTTCATTAATTTGCCCATGCTTTGCAGGGAGAGCCAGAGAAAGCAATAATAGTTTGCTGGTAGTGTGCTGTTCACAGACTGCTTCCTGCAACTGGTAATTTCCACTGGCTGTAGAAGAATTAATTGTACGTGAGTAGAGATGTTTCAACTAGGTCTTTGTCAAATATTCATGGAAAGGGGGACTAATTAAAAGACTTCTGAGTGCATACCTCCTTATTACAGCACCAACCTGGTCCTACCATGTTAGCATGTTTGCTTATGAGCGCTTGGATACATGGGCATACACATGTATAATGAGGCCTTTGCAAGCACCCATATTCCATTGTCTTTCAGCACCAGCTCTATTGTTAAGAATAAGAAGAGTTAGCACAAAGATGCAGTTAAGGAATCACAGAAAAGAAGTTAAAAATTTTCTCAAGTAGTTACCAGGATAAGTCCTAGAAAAAAAAATTTTTTAAGTAGCTCCAAATAATACTGAAAAAAATTGTTCAAGGAATTGAAAGTTATATTGGAATTAATTGCTTTATTGCAAAAGAAAACAATAAAAGAGGAATAGAGAAACAAAAAAAAGATAGGAAACATGAAACAAAATTTTAAAAGGCAAACATAAATATAATTATATCAATAATAACATTAAGTGTGACTAAATTAAACAGCCAAAATGCAGAGATTGCAAAAATGGATTATAAGAGAAGATCCAACTATTTGAGGACTATAGGACACACACCTTACATTCAAAGATACTAATAGGTTGAACGTAAATAAATGGAAAAAGTTACTTAATGCAAATAGAAGCCATAAAAAGCTGGAGTAACTATGGTAATATCAGACAAAATAGACTTTAAAATAAAATTAAATGTTGCAAGAAATAAAAAGGAGTATTTTACTATGATAAAAATGTCAATGCCCAAGGAGATATGACAATTATAAACATATATGCACCTAATAACAAAGGCCCCAAAATACATGAAACAAAAACTGATAGAATTGAAGTGAAACAGAAAATTCAAAAATAATAGTTGGATACTTCAATACCTCACTCTCAATAATGAACAGAACAACTTGACAGAAAATCAACAAGGAAATAGAAGACCTGAACAACACTAGAAGTCAACTTGACCTTTAGAATACATTACCCACCAAAACCAGAACATTCTTCTCAAGCAAACATTGAACGTTCTCCAGAATATCTCATATTTTACAAAACAAACTTCAATAATTTTAAAAAGTTTGAAAGCATGCAATGTATCTTCTTCAATGAAATAATGAAATAAAATGAGAACTCAATAGCAAAAACCAAGTTAGAAATTGGAAATAAAATAATAGACTCTGAATAATCATAGATTCAAGAATCAGAGGGGAATTAAAAAATACATGGAGATGAATGACAACAAAGACAAAATATAACAAAACTTATGGGATGCAGCAATTGATTAGAGGAAAATTTATAGCTTGAAACATCCATATTTAAAAAAAGATCACAAGACAATAATCTAACCTTTTACTCTAATCCACTGGAAAAAGAGATCAAGATACACCTAATAAAAGCAGAAGAAAGGAAAGTAATGAAATAGAGAATAACAAAATGAAAACCCAAAACTTGATTGTTTGAAAAAGTCAACAAAATTGACAAAACTTGAGGAGGAGGAGCAAGATGGCGGAGAAGTAGCAGCTGAGACGACATCAGGCAGCAGGAGATCAGCTAGATAGCTTATCAAACCACTGCGAACACCTACAAATCCAACAGGAGATCGAAGAGAGGAAGAACAGCAATTCTGGAAACAGGAAATCGACCACTTTCTGAAAGGTAGGACTGGCGGAGAAGTGAATCGAAAG
>PISX010018668.1:23410-40133 GCA_004024625.1 Mellivora capensis | reverse complement strand
CATTTCGAGTTTATCTTTGTGTATGGTGTAAGAGAATGGTTGAGTTTCATTCTTCTACATATAGCTGTCCAATTTTCCCAGCACCATTTATTGAAGAGACTGTCTTTTTTCCACTGTATATTTTTTCCTGCTTTGTCGAAGATTATTTGACCATAGAGTTGAGGGTCCATATCTGGGCTCTCTACTCTGTTCCATTGGTTTATGTGTCTGTTTTTATGCCAGTACCATGCTGTCTTGGTGATCACAGCTTTGTAATAAAGCTTGAAATCAGGTAATGAGATGCCACCAGTTTTATTTTTGTTTTTCAACATTTCCTTAGCGATTCGGGGTCTCTTCTGATTCCATACAAATTTTAGGATTATTTGCTCCAGCTCTTTGAAAAATGCCAGTGGAATTTTGATCGGAATGGCATTGAAAGTATAGATTACTCTAGGTAGTATAGACATTTTAACAATGTTTATTTATTATAAGTAAATAAATATATTTATATAAACATATAACATGTTCTTCCAATCCAAGAACATGGAATGGTCTTCCATCTTTTTATGTCTTCTTCAATTTCTTTCATGAGTGTTCTGTAGTTCCTCAAGTACAGATCCTTTACCTCTTTGGTTAGGTTTATTCCCAGGTATCTTACGGTTCTTGGTGCTATAGTAAATGAAATTGATTCTCCAATTTCCCTTTCTGTATTTTCATTGTTAGTGTATAAGAAAGCCAGTGATTTCTGTACATTGATTTTTTATCCTGCCACGTTACTGAATTGCTGTATGAGTTCTAGTAGTTTGGGGGTGGAGTCTTTTGGGTTTTCCATATAGAGTATCATGTCATCTGCGAAGAGAGAGAGAGTTTGACTTCTTCATTGCCAATTTGGATACCTTTTATTTCTCTTTGTTGTCTGATTGCTGTTGCTAGGACTTCTAATCCTATGTTGAACAAGAGTGGTGAGAGTGGGCATCCTTGTCATGTTCCTGATCTCAACGGGAAGGCTGTGAGCTTCTTCCCATTGAGGATGATGTTTGCTGTGGGTCTTTCATAGATAGATTTTATGAAGTTCAACAAATAATTTTTTTGGTATAAGTTTTTTCAAATACTTCATGGGGCATGCACTAAGAAAATTTATATAAAATTCAGATTTAAGTGAGTATCTTGCATTTTTATTTGCTAAATATGGCAACTCTAATTCGGGCAAATCAGTACCTCAGATTCTTCATCAGGAAAATATGAATAAAAATTCTTGCCAAACTGAAGGTGTTTTTAGGCAGAATGAAATGTAAATATAAGACAATAGGATTTTAGAAGTATCGGGAGATACATGCATGGTCAGAATTTAGAAACACACACATAGCAAGGTGTTATATTAGTCTTTATAATTCTGTACTTTAGAGAGACAAGTCCCTCAGTGGGAAAACTTCAGGCTTGACAGAAGGGAGAAGGATAATGACAGGTATCTGGGGTGGCTTCCTTTCTGGAACCTCTGTCTCTACTTTGGGTGGGGTCACAAGGTGACTTGTGGGTTGAGTTAATTTTGAATTACAGTTCTAGCACTTTGAAGACTGAATTAGGCCAGGGCACAGACTCGTGGAGACAAAGGAAACTTCACACTGTTTTCATGCTGTACATGGGAAAATTGAGGCCCGAAAGGCTGACATAACTTGTCCAATTCAAGTCAGAGGAAGAGACAAGTCTAACATCCACATCCTTTGCTTGATGCTCTTGTCACCAGTACACCCCCAAAAGAGAATATTTAACCCAGTTTTCCTCTGTGAATTCTGGAAGCAAGGTTCGGCTCAGAGAATGAGAAGCAAAAAATCCTGAAATAAAGTGCATGATGAGCATGGTCTTAATGAAAGGCCCAGTGAGATGAGGGAGGGGGTAGGAGGGTGGGGAGGAACAGTTCAGGGAATTAAAAAAAAAAAAGGTGAAAAAGCCTCAATAAGAGTGTTGCAGTCAGCAGTGTCACAGTGGAGAAGCTCAAGGACAGACAGCATGCAGGGCAATGCTGACGGGAAGACACATCTTGGTCTGGATTGAGAGGAAGTGGGATCTAAAGAGAAAGTGGTTGATGAAGTGCCCAGCCAAAGAGAGGGAAGCAGCTCTGACTTGACTTTTTTAAATTTTAACTTTTTATTTTGACTTAATTTCATATTTATAGTAAAGATGAAAGAACAACAGAAGGGATTCTGTATATTCCTGAGCAGATTCTCCAAATATTAGCAATGTACACATTTGCCTTATCCTCTCTCCTCTCTTTCTCTTGGTACATGTATACTGATATCCCATATACACAAAAAAATACATATTTTTTTCTGAACTATTTCAGAGTCAGTTGGATCTGATGTTCTTTTATCCCTAAATACTTCAGTGTGTGCTTCTTAAAAGCAAGGGCACTCTCATATATGACCATAGTACAGTAACCAAAAAATCAAGAAATTAACATTAAAACATTCTATCATCCAGTGTATAGAACGTTCAGACTTCGCCAGCTGTCCCAACAACGTCTTCCTCTACAGAAAGAAAAATTCTGGACCACACACTGTATTCAGTTGTCATGTTTCTCTAGTCTCCTTTCATCTGGAATAGTTCCTCATCGTCCTTTGTCTTTCATTTGGAAGCCTACAGGTTAGTAATTTTGGAAGAGGTCTGTTTGGTCTGTCTGCTATTTCTTCATGAGATTCAGGTTATGCACATTTGTCAGGAAATCCACAGGAGTGCGGTTGTGTTCTCCTCAGTGCATTGTATCAGGAGGCACAAGCTGTCAATTTGTCCTTTTATAGGCGATGCTAACTTTCACCATTTGGCTAAAGCACTGTCTACCACATCACCCTCCCCACCCTACTGTAATTGCTAAGTATCTCATGGAGATTTCCTCAGGGAGTATGTGAAAAGCTTGTTATTCCTTAAACTTTCATCTACTGGTTTTAGCACTACTGATGATTCTTGTCTGAAACAATGATTATTTTGGTAGTTGCCAAACAATGATTTTCTGTTTTCATCATTCCTTTTACATTTATTGTTTCACATTTTATTGCAAAGAAAAGTTTACACTGTTACTTCCTTTCATCCTCTTCCTTTCCCTCCCTTCCTTCCTTTTTTTCTATCAGCGTGGATTAATGGATTCTTACTTTATTCAATAGATTATAGTCTTTTATTATCATTATTTACTTTGATACTGAAAGTGTCCTCAATTTGGCATTGGCTTAATGAATTAATTTAATTTATTTTTTAGAGCAGGAGAGAGCGAGGTAGGGAGGATCAGAAAGAGAATCTTTTTTTTTTTTTTTAAGGATTTTATTTATTTATTTGAGAGAGAATGAGTGAGAGAGAGCATGAGAGAGGAAGAGGTCAGAGGGAGAAGCAGACTCCCCAAGGAGCTGGGAGCCCGATGCGGGACTCGATCCTGGAAGTCCGGGATCATGACCTGAGCCGAAGGCAGTCGCTCAACCAACTGAGCCACGCAGGCACCCCCAGAAAGAGAATCTTAAGCACACTCCATGCTGAGCATGGAGCCAGATATGGTGCTTGATCTCATAACCCTGACATCATGACATAAACTGAAACCAAGATTCAGACGCTTAACCAACTGAGACACCTAAACACCCTAGCACTGGCTTATTTTTAAAGAGTTAAGAATCACAGGCTTCAAAATGAATGCCCAGAAAAGAATGTAGAACACTAAAGAGTACACAGAGAAAGGTGAATGCTTCAGAGAGAGTGACAATAACTCCCTCTTTACTATTTGAGTGCTTTTTATGTGTCAGATGAGATGCCACATACTTTATATATGTTATCTCATTGAACTTTCTTGACCTGGTTAGGTAGACATTGTACCATTTTGTCTTCTATTTAAAGATGAGGAAATGGAGAAAATAAGTTCATCAAGATCTTTCCCTTAGTAGCAGCAGATCTAGTAGACTGTAGAGAGCCTTTCCTCTCAAGTGCCAGGCAGCCCTACAAAGTGTGGAAATCTTCAGGAAAGGACATAGTCTTAGAAGCAAGTCTGCACCGTTACTGAGGGTAGCTGGACATTCGTTCCAGCATTTATAAAGTCATCTAAACATTCTTCATTTTTACAAATGGGGCATTTGGAACCTGTCTACAAGTCTGTCATCAGTCTAGGAACTTCCCTAACCTGCCCTGTGGCAACCGTCCAACCCTGCCTGCAATCCAGTGAGGAAAACATAAAGAAAGAGTTCATTTGCGCCAATGTCAACTGACACAGATCCAGAAAAACACGAGTTGGCCAAGTTGCCCAGGCAAGCATTCCCATGGGTCAAGACAAGTGAAAGCCAAATTCAGGAAGAGAGGAGAAAACGAAGGGACCAGCAGAGCAGGGATTCTTAAGAAAGCTGTGTTCATTCCAGTCTTTAGATCCCATGTGAAGACAGGGCTGTAGTGTTGCCCTCCTGGCAGGCTAACACACCAGATCCTTCTTCCTGCAACAATACCATCCCCTCCACCACCATCACACCACCACTTTGAATATTAAATTCCACATCCTATGAAAACGCACTTAGGTGAAAGAAGTATGCGGCATGCGAGTGAAATGAATGGAGACAATGGCCGTGCCTGAGACGGAAAAGCACAATTGGATCTGAGAATAACATCCTTATGCTCTCAGGAGGAACAAACTAAAAACAAAAGGCAACAAGGTGCTTCCTGCCAGTCAGTAAATCCAATAAGCAAAGGAGATGCCTCAACCTGGCCCTGGGTAGTTACCCGTCAGCCTGACTCCCTCCACCCGAGAGCAGCCATGTGGTTCTCAGAGCTAACAGCTGCCAAGCAGAACCCCTCAGATTAACCCATAGGTGGTGTTGAACCACTTCCCATTAAGATATTTGCAAAGCAAACAAAAATGATAGCCCCACTCGGAGTGCTGGGAGCCAGCCAGGAGCGCTGGCTGTTCTTGTTGACACAAAGAGCTCTCTGGAGAAGGTCTGGGCCAGAGTGAGGAAGGCCATTCCAGCCTGTGTCTCCAGACTGTGTTGATTTTAGGCCATTAGAATCTTGGTAACAGGGTCTGTTTATTATCTAATTTCCCAATCACAGCAGTCGCTAGAGCCCTGTTTCACCAAAGCTCTCTCTATTCCTGTCTTCCTGACCTACACCATTCAGATGAAAAGAAGAAAATTCAACCCTCCTTCTGTTTTGTCTACTCATCGAGGAGACAAGTCTGAGAAGTCACTGAGATACACACAGAAAAAGTGTGGCATTACTACTGTCAACAGCTTCTGTGGTGGACACTTGCTTAGGTTTCTTCTTAGTTTAAAGTGACTGGGGCAATGCTAACAGGAAATAGAGTGGAATATTTGCGCCCTACAGGTAGAAGCCAACTGCCACTGAATTCACAAAACACACTTGGAGCAGAAACACTGATTATTTTTTCCTTTCATCCCGAAGAAGAAAATGAAATAAAATTAATAAGGTTATGGAAATGTACAATGTTAAACCTTCTACCTGCAGGATTATGGTCTAGGTTTCCTTAACTGTTGATGATAAAACACTTTTATGCAGAATTCATTTTTATACAAATTTTGTTTCCTGCAGTATTTTCAACTTGAGCAAGTTTTCTTTTCTCAAGTTTTTTTTCTTTATTTCAAAGTAAGTTCAACATGAAAAGGTATTTTTGCCAAAAACTCATTCTGAGCCTGAATTATAAGGGTATGGGTTAGGATATAAGCAAAGTAAATATCAGAGATTTACTGAATTTCTAGAAATCCCTACACTCACAAAATGCATAATGTAGAATGGGAACAAGGGGTAATGAAATGGTCAGAGGAATCTGCCTGATTTTATCATTACTTGAAATTGTCCTTTAGGTGAGAAGCCAGAACTTTAGAGGTGTAGGTATCAACTGTATAAGGAGAGAGACAGATATATTGAGAGGGAGAGAGAGAGAGAGTGAGAGAGAGAGAGAGATATTGATTTTTTATAAAGACCTATTTGACATTTAAAGTACAAAGTTAAAGAGTAACATTTTAGAACCTTAATACATGATTTAGTTTCAAATGATATTTATCCAAATAAAATTAAATGTCACTGAACCAAAGTTCTCTATAAATGTTTAAGTTTTCCAGAGAGAAAGTGAATCCAACTTTGCAAGTCAACTCTGCAGAGCTCATGCCATCATTTGCTGACAGCATCATTTGCTGATGGCAAATGCGTTCGTGTCCTCAGGTGACATATTAGAGGCCTTGGTGAGATGGTGTTTCAACTTCAGCTATATGTAGGATATGGTAAACATACCAAACACTGGTTTTCATGACAAACTATACAAATCATTTCTGAAGATGCTTTATATTTGTCTAAGATATCAGGTGCAAAACATTGCCTTAAAGTGTGGATCTCATGTATGTGGGGGGTGGTCAGAGAACCCAAGTAAAAAATGTGTTCTAATATCATTTCTGCTTAAGTTTATTACATCTGGTTCCTAGCAATCAACCCCAATTTTTAAAAAAAGATTATTTATTTACTTATTTGAGAGAGAGCACCAGTGGGGGGTGGGAAGAAGGAGAAATGGGCTCCCTGCTGAGCAGGGAGCCCAACTCGGGGCTCAATCCCAGGACTCTGGGATCATGACCTGAGTTGAAGGCAGACGCTTAACCAACTGAGCAAACCAGCTGCCCCTGAACCAACCCTAAATTAACATATTAACCATAGACAGTTACCTGCCAATAAGTGAGCTTCATAAAGAAAACACATAATTAAGCATCTTCCCAGACCTGGATCTTATTTTGAATTAGGCAGTTAGATCCATCATAGAAAATTGAGACAATATTAACATTTCCCTTTACTTACTTGGTTAGCTCTGTTAGGTTTCAGAGAAAGACAGATCCCTAATTTATCAAAAATCAGTTATTATGTTCAAGTCAAACTCAACATAAACAAGCAGCGTTTCTTGAGGTCAAACTAATTAAGTTTACCTCTGGTTCCGACAGAAATAAAAATTCAAAGAGGACATATTCATTCATCAATTACCTTTATGCTTATGATGGCCCATGATTCTAGATCGAGATTTAGTGGAATCACTCAGAAGTGAGTGACAGTTTCAACCCTGGAGTTTATTATCTCATGTAGAATATAGTAATAGCAGTTAACGTTTTTGTGCATTTACTACATGCTAGGTAGTCTTCTAAACATTCCGTATAGTTTATTCTCACAACAGCCATAGGAGACGGGTACCATGACTAGACATATGCTCTAACTTGTTCAAGATCGTGGAGCTAGCTGGACACACAGACCTGAGCCTAGACAGAAGCAATCTGGCTGCAGAGTCTGTGACCTAAACTGCTTCCTCTTCCTGCAAGGTGCCTCTGCACACACTGGGCAGGAATCAGACTCAGATGCTCGTGGGGCCAGGCCATGAATTAAGCAGACCATGAGTAGGTATCAATGAAAGACAGCTTCTACACGGTTCTGGAAGGCTGCTGCTAGATAACCCAATTTTTCAGAAGCCATTGGAAATCTGAATTGTTCCAGAAAATCTATTTTTATATGTTGGAAACTATTAAGACTTTCAAAAACATTGTGTGGGCCAAACAGAATATGTCTGCAGACCACATTCTATCCAATGGCTCTATGTGTACATCTTTCAGCTTATAGAACACAGTCCAAAATATTCTGTGCATCTTTTGAGTCTCCCAAGTCTTGGCTCCCATCTACCTTACTGCCTATTACAGTACTCTCTGCATTACCACACCTCCCACCCTGTCCCCTTCAGCTTTCATCCCGCTGGACCCCTCACCTTCCCAGAGCCCCCCAACATCCTACCTCTGGACCATGGCTCACACTTTTTCCCACCTGGAATGCTCTTCTCCTAGCTCTAGTCTGTTTCAAGGCCTTCCAGGAGGTGCTACCTACATGATACCTTGAAGGATGGGTAACATAGCAACAGGTAAAGAAGGAACTGTCAAGGAAATTCTGTTCAGAGGGAACAGCATGAACAGATATATAGAAACAGGAAAACAAAAGACATATTGAAAACCACCAAACAGCTCCAAATATTTTAAAAGAGGCCTCTAATCTCTGGAATCTGGTCCTATAAAGAGAACTTGGACTGCTGACATTCTTGACATCCACAATCCTTCTAAAAGGCTCCTTTGCATAAGGATCACTGATGATTTAAGGTTTGTTGAAATAGTTCAGATAAATATTTATGTACAGCCATAGGCAAATCCACGAGGAAAAATATAACTCAAAACAGATTTTTTCCCTGCAGCTCCTTTCAGCTGGTGATAAGGTTTCTGGCTTCAAAAAGGTTTTGAAAATAAATGTGACCAATTAATATTTTAAAAATCAAGAAACTCAGAGAAGAACCTAAGAATTGAGTAAGCTCTGAAAGTTATCATTTAAGGGTGTGCCAGTGGAATCCTGGCCATACTGGCAAGGGTGAGTCAGGTCCAAAGTCAACCTCAGATTTATCCCTGAGATAACAGCCAGGAATACAAAAAAAAATAAAATTTGGCTCTCAAGTTAAAGCAAAGAGTAAGCATTGTTCAAAGTTTCTAAAGTGTTGGAATCCTCAATGTTTATTTTAATCTAAAGCCCTAGACCAAAGCCAGAGGGGTTTTGACCCTTCATATCAGGTCAGCTTTACAGTGACCCTTTATTTATTTTTGGAAGATTTTATTTATTTATATTAGAGAGGGAACATAAGAAGGGCGAGTGGCAGAGGGAGAGAGAGAGAAGCAGGCTCCCCGCTGAGCAGGGAGCCCAACACGGGACTCCATCCTAGAACCCCGGGGTCATGATCTGACCCAAAGACAGATGCTTAACTGACTGAGGCACCCAGGTGCCCCTACAGTAACCTTTTAAATACTATTACTACCATTATTGCTACCACTTCCATCACCACAAGCAACAGCAGCTAGTCTCCATCCCTTGAGCATTTATTATATGTCTAGAACTACACTAGTTCTCTTGCATAGATCATCTCTAATCCACACTCATTGCCGTTTTGCAGCCCAGCATATTGAAGTTCAGATAGATGAAAGAATTTGCACAATGACTCATAGCTTATAAGGCACTGAACTAAGGTTTAAACCCAGGACTGTCACCAAGGCCCATCTGCTTTCCACCCAGATGAGATAACACACAGACTATCTTTCACATCACCAGAGCTTCATTGAAGAAGGCCACCGCCTCCACCACTGCTCCCACGCCTGCTGCCTATCTCCTTCAGGGTCCACATAAGGTCCTCTAATGCCTTAGTGCATTGACTTGGCCACAGCGGTAGAAAGTTCGCTGGAGGGCACTAGCCTCTTGAGGGGGTGAAATGGAAGTGGAAGGAAAACCGAGCGTGGGGACTGAAGGGTGGGAGAGGAAAGGTCCTCCCAATACGTAAGAAAAGTTCTGTTTCATTCCATTTTCTTCGCGGTGCCACATATTTCTGCAATGACCCCCCACGCAGGCTGTGTGTCAAGAGATGTGGCAATCTGTACTTTCACAGCCCACATGAAAATCTGGCCCACAGTCAGCCCTGACTGGGAGGCTGTTCCTCTGGCTCATCAATTCTGAGGTCAGCCCAATTGGCTCCAAGCCCCAGAGCTGCAAGGATGACACACGGGAGAAATATGTGCTCGTTTTCCCCTCTCGTGAGGTGCCAGCTCTGCTGGAGCTGCCTGAGTCATGAAGATTCCCATCACTCTGAGTCTGAATCCTCACTCAAGCGGCCCACACGAAGCAGCTTCTCCGGAGGTGTGTTACAAGCTGCCGGGCAGCCAGCATTATCAATCTCCTGCTTCCCTTATAGGATAGGGGCCTCTTTTTTACAACAACAGGCTGGCTGTGCTAAAGAATGTCCAATAAAAGCCTAGCGAGAGCTTTGCCATATGTGGGCCAAATTAAATTAAGGAGCATAATCCTCACTATTGTACTTATCAGCATTAAAATAGAGTATCACCATCAGAGGAACAAAGCCCCAGGACATAAAAGACTATTTCCTTTCTGTCATTTGCTGTACACAGTTATAGGCTCACGGAGGAAGTGGGGCAGAGGAGCGACACCCCAGCCACTGATCTCTACCTTCAACCTGGAGTTGTCTTCTCCTTAGCCACATTAGCTCCCACCCCACTGTACACAGAGGGGAGCACCTATCTTCTCCATGAGGCTTTGTCCCCAGACTTCAAGGCTGGCATTTTTTCCGCCCATCACAGGACGACAGTTTTATGCCAATCAGGGTTTATTCCTTAGCTGGCTGTTATTTACGATTTGTTTCAATGACAGTGATAAAGAACACAGAGCAGGAAAAAGCCATGGGCTAAGCATTTGGAGCCTGGAACCTAGATTGGCAGCAGAATGTAACAGTGTCTCAAAAGGGTCAGCTCTGGAGTCAGAAGGCCTGCATCCAAATCCCGACTCTGTCACCTGACTAAGCCACGCTGGCAAATTACTTGTAACATCTTTTCTTTTTTTTTTTTTTTAAAGCTTCCAGGAAGGCAACTGATTAATAGAAAACAATAATTTGAGGAATCCTGTTCATAGACAGTGACCACGGCAACCCCCCTTCCTGCAAGCGTTGTGGGGGATGGGGTGGGGCGGTAAGATTGACATTCTCAACCCACTTGACCTTCACTCCTGAGCAAGCAAGGGCTCTGAGGGCTGACTGGGCCCCGGGTCCTGGGGTTTGGGTTCTGTTTCCTCCTGTGACCTGGAGTTTGATGTGGAGGGCAGTGATGCCCAGAGATGTGACCCTCTGGGCTACACCCTGGGCAGCCAACATGGCAGCCTAGGGAGAGGACTCATCTGGGTTAGCCTTCACCTTCATCCCACCAGTCACATGACAGATGGTTTCCTTGTCAGAAAGATCGGTGACATGGACAGAAGTGTCACTGAAGGACACAAAGATGTGACAGATACCACACACATTTTCTCCATTAGCTACCTGAGGTCCAAGGCTGAGGACCTGTTCTTCTTTCTTTTCTTTCCCCTTGGAGGGGCCATTTCTGCAGGGCTTCTCCAGACTCTGCCACCAGAGAGCAAATGACTTGTAATAACTTAATGTCAGAAATTATAAAATGTGGACCTCTTTCATCAGGTACTTACATGAGGATTAAATAAGGTAATACATGTAGAACACTTAGTACAGTGCCCAGGAATTTGTTAATAAGTATCAAATGTTAGTTGTTTTTAGTGTTGGAGAGAGAAGTTCTGATTTCAAACCCAGACCTGCCATTTATTCTCTGTGTGACACTGGGTGACCCTCCCGATGAGCTGATTAGGGGCAGGAGTAGGTAGATCTGATACGTACAACTCAGCACTGGTCTCTGGACCAGCATGTGGGACTTACTCATCTTAGCCCTCCCTGTTTGGTTTACTTATCAGTAACATGGAGTCAGTGATACCACCAGAAAGGCAAGAATGAGAATCACGTGAGATCACTGTGGGAAAGGATCTGGACTCACAACAAATGTTGAGTAATCTGAATGATTATGTTGTTCTTATTCCTGGCATATTTCTTGTCATGTTTGGGTCTTCCTTATGAACTCCTCCCTCTGATTCTGCCTGCCCTTTATCTTTCCCTGGTACCTATCTGCTCCCTACACTACCCCTCTAGGACTCTTCTGCTCTCTTACAAAGCTGCAAACGCCCATCCTCACATTCCCAGCTTGCCCTGCAGCTCCCTGGCAGGACCACCCCTGCAAACTGCCCATCGCTGGCCAGTGAGATGCAAGGGGTGTCCTAGGGACTTCTGGGAAACAGAGACAGACTCCTGAAGAGAGCCCCTTCCCATCCAGCCCTTCCTTCCTCTTTGGACATTGCCAGGTGAGGAAGTAATGCTTAGTGCTGCTTCAGCCAGCTTGTGACCCTAAGAGGGGGGCACTGCTGATGCACTGAAAGTAGCCGAGAGATGAAGAGGGCCCGTGTCTTAAATGACATCCCCGAGCAGCTGAGCCAGCACTGGAAATTTTGTGTTTAGACCTCTATCCTGAGGGATTCTTAAATATACTGGTTGGAGGGTCTGTTAATTTCTGCTAAGAACATCAACATTGGCATGATTTAGCTTTCTTCTTACTCTGCCCATTCCTTCCCCTGGCATCTCCCTCCCCTTGGCTTCCTTCCTGTCAACCGTTGGGTTGATCCACAGGGCATTCAGGTGATCAGAGGGCAAAATGAGACTTCTAGCTCCCTGGGGCAGGCATGTCCTAGCTGATGAGTTATTTGGTATCCTATTGTTGCTGCCACCACCCAAAGATGGAGCAAGAAGAACATTTCTTTCATAAAAATCTGAGCCTTAAGAGGGGTGTTAGAAGTCAAGTCAATAGACTTACTGAGTACCTACTGCACGTACTGGAAACAGGGAGAAGTAAGATTCAGCCCACACCTTTGAGAAGCTGACCTGCTAGCATACAGTCAACCACAACACCAGGCAATACGTGAAAAGCAACAGAGATCGATAAACCAAAGCATGGTCTGTTTATCACCAGAGCCCTGACTGTGAGCTATTACTGCTCACAACGTCCTAAGGAGCTTGTGCCAGAATGTAAATCAACTTATCACCCAGTACATTGTTTAGCTGAACCGATATTTTTTACATAGCAAACTTTCTTGATGAGGGAAGCTGTGGGTTGATTTACATTCTGATAATAGTTCACTATCTTGTCTTGAACCAGGATTTTGAGTAGTTCTGTTAAAATGGACTACAAAGGTTCAGGGAGCATTGATGAGCATTGAGGTCATCATGGAGGAAAGGGTTAGGACAATGTATCTTGATGAGATCGCTAAAAGCTGAATAGAAAGGCATGAGCAGAGGGAACAGAGGTAGATGCATTGGTCAAACAGTAAGTCCGCCGCACAGGGTGTATATTGGGACAAGGTGGAGGTGAGTCTGGAAGACAAAGTCCAGCAAGACAGAAAGAGGCTGGATACGACACACTGAGAAGTCTGAACCTCTTTTGGTCTAAAATGGGAAGCCATTAAAGTTCTTTGAAAAGTCAGAATATGCTTAAGGATAATTGATCAGGTGTCAGAAATAAAAGCTGGTCTATAAAGATAAGAAACAAGAGACAGAGGGGATGAGATAATGGCAGGCCTGGACCAGGGAAGGACTCTAAGAAAATGACTGGAGGTGAGAATGCATGAGAGGCAGGGATCAAAAATGACTGCCAGAAAGAAAAACTGACTGCCAGGTTTCAAAGCTAGTCCCCTGAGAGTGTCTGTACAACTCACCACAGTGGGAGGGTCAGGCACAAAAGGTGCTTTTGCTGGGGACTTTTCTGCCAAGGCCCCAGTGTGTAAGTCAGAAACACATGGCCAGCAGGGTTGGGCATGGGAGTAAGGGGTTCAGAACAGAGACCTGAGAACCATGCTCACTGAGCTAAGAGTTGATATCAGAACACACCAGTGAGAGAGGATATCACCCAGGAGAAGAGCAGAGAAGAAATTCAAGGACCTGGAGAACTGCCTCATTTCAATGGTGGGTGGAGGAGGAGAATGGAGCCAGAGAAGACAGAGACCAGGGTATCCTAGAGGAAGAGCCTGAAGTCCGCAGGTCCACAGACACCCGAGGAAGTGGGCAACCTGAAGCCAGCATGGCCCATGGAATGGATGCTGCTGAGTCTGATGAAGATGAGGTTCTAGCCACTGGGAGCTGAACTTCCCAAGAGCAGTTGTAGAGACATGGGGAGGGCACAGATCAGATTTCAGGATCAAAAAAGGAGGGGTAGGTGAGGGAATGAAATAGATGACCTGGATATCAGTCTAACACAGTCTGATAGTAAAAGTAAGAGGGAGGCCAGGGCTAAGAGTAGCCTCTTTTGTAGGATGTGGAAAGGTATAAGCAAAAGGGAAAGAGACAGCAGAGAATGAAAGCTGTGGAAGCGAGTGTGTCCTCCAGGGCCTGGAGGACAGGACCACGAATAAAGGCATTAGTTAGCCTGTTCAAGGAAAAGACTGTAGGCTTTTGATAACAGCAAAAGAAGGAAGAACAGATGAAGAGAAAGAGAGATTCTGAGATTCAGGAAACCAAGTTGAAGTTGCTCACAGCACTACCCTGATACTGTGCAAAGTCAGCCACCAGCTGAGGTTGAGTGGGGTCAGGCTTGGGCTGGAGCCAGAGCCATTTACCAAACTGGGTCACTGAGTCGTCCAAGGTCAAAGCATTGGAAAATGGCACTAGGACCAGAACCCAAGTCTTCCACCTGCCAAGTTCAGTGATCTTCCTGCTGCATCAGAAATTCTAAACTTTGTTATTCTAGTATGAGGTGACAGGCCTATAATATTTCCTCAAGTGCCCTTGAATGAGCTGTTTTATTGGGAAAGTAGTCTACTTTATAAGCAGTCCAACAACAGTTTGAGACCACTAGAGAAGTACTGATAATGTAATTCATCAAGTCTCAAAAATATTAATAAGAAATCTCAAAAAACTAAGAAATATTTTTTAAAATTACATATCAAAACCACTTCTTTTTCCAAGTGAAAAGATGCACAGTAGTTTCTAATGATCTGCTTCTTTCTCCAAATACTGGCATAAACTTTTAATGAACAAGTCCCTACAACTGATTTAGAGGAAAATATGAAAGGCAAGCTTCATCCTAGTTAGACCTTCCCTTTGCCACAGTCTGCTCTTTCCTGTACTTGCATCCTCTTCCTGGTGACACGTATGACAGAACCTAAAAACATTTTCTGGGTAAAGGTAGGTTATGGAGATACCCCTGGAGAACTGGAAGTCTGAGAGTGCCTTGAGTCTCCCGTGCTTGATGTCCTGGCCTGGGCTGACTTAAAGTGACCTGAGCCTACATTTAGCCACGGGCATTGTCCTCTGCAGACCCGAGCAGCTCCTGTGTACCATGAAGATGGGCTATAATGCTCTACTTATTCTGAGTTATATTTAAGTAGAAACTGTGGGTAAATGGGCAATTATACTCCCTTTTTGCTTTATCTTAAACCCAAGGTTTTCCCACCTTGGACTACTTTGGGCTGGACAATTCTTAGTTATGAGGGGTGTGCAGGGTGGGATGTTCAGCAGTACCCTTGGCCTCTGCTCACCAGATGACATCAGCACAACTCCTCCCCCTGAGGCTGTGACAACAAAAATATCTCCAGACACTGCCAAATGTCCCAGAGGAAAGAGGGGCAAAACTGTCCCCAGTTGAGAAAAATCACTTTAACTGAATGAGGCCAAGTATCTGCTTTACTATGAAAAGAACCCAAAAAGCAGGATTGTGTCCAGGTTGCCCTGCAGAATAAAGACTATTTGCCCACAGAGGAATGACCTCTGACCTGGGAGAATCTGATAAACAACACTTTTTGGCTCTACTCTCTCCAACTCTTCAATATAACACATTGTCAGAATACTTCTGTTTCAGTGTCCTTGGGCACAGAGCACCTGAGTGTAAGACTGAGAACAGTATGGATATGACTCACCAATTTTTCTCAGTGACAACAGGAGAGTTGCTTGCAGTCTCTGCATGGCCACTGTTGAATTCTGTTTGTGGACTTCTTTTATGATCTATGGGAGCCCCTCAGAATGGGCAGAAGACAAACAAGAAAACAGACAAAAAACTTAGAGATCTATGGCTAGGTTCAGAGGCAGGGTTAGGCTTCAGCACCTATTCATACTCCACAGCACCTCTCTCCCTACCCTCTCGCTGTTCTACAGCCTTTGTCTATGACACATCATCAAGACTGCCTTGCTCTGTGATCCCAGCCAGCAAACTTGGTAAAATAATTCACAGGTATGGGAAAACAAGCTACCTTTCTCCAAGAGATAGAGATGGTGGACAGAGATTAGAAGCCCCCAGGAGAGCTCAACTGCCACGGTGGTGTGTAGGAGTTGGAATGGCAGTGGGCTAGACAGCAGGCCAATTTCCAGTTCCAGCTGGGCAGGGCGGGGCTGGTGCTGACGCAAAATGTACATCGGGGAATGGACTGTCCCGATGTGGATAGGACAGACTGTAACTAGGGAATCACTTCTGGAGTCATCCATTTCTACACTGTGAAGGAGGGCAATTCATTGATAAGTTTCTCAAGAGTGGGAGTAACAAATACGATTTCTCCTTTCTGTGACCATGGGTGCCTAGCCATATCTAATAATCATGCCCTTCTTTTCCACTAAATCTTAATTCAATCTTAATTCAGGTTCAAGTTCCTTTTTTTTTAGATTTATTTATTTGTTTGAGTGAGAGTAAGCTTACTCGAGTAGGGGGAGAGACAGAGGGGGAGAAAGAGAGAGAGAGAGAGAGACCCAAGCAGCCTCCCCACTGAGTGCAGAGCCCATGGGAGGGAGTGGGCTTGACGTGCAGCTTGATCTCACAACCCATGAGATCATGATCAGAGCCAAAATCCTGAGTTGGATGCTCAAATAACTGAGCCACCCAGGCTCTCCAGCTTCAAATCCCTTCTCCTTCTTCTTCTGTGTGTTTTTTTTTTTTAAGATTTTATTTATTTATTTGACAGAGAGAGAGCACATGCACATAAGTAGGGGGAATGACAGGCAGAGGGGAGGGAAAATCAGGCTCCCCGCTGAGCAGAGACCCGGATCAGGACCCCAGATCATGACCTTAGCTAAAGGCAGACACTTAACCGACTGAGCCACCTGGGTGCCCCTCAAGTTCCTTCTTAACATGCTTTACATCAGAGGTTCCCCTGGTGCAGGTGCCACATGGTCATGATTCCATGAGGACAACACAGGAAGCGTCAACATCACTTAGAAACTTGTTAGAAATGCACATTCTTGGGCCCCATCCAAGACCTAGTGAATTAGAATGTCCAGTGGTGGGACACCTGG
>PISX010018668.1:0-23310 GCA_004024625.1 Mellivora capensis | reverse complement strand
CATGACCTGAGCCGAAGGCAGAGGCTTTAACCCACTGAGCCACCCAGGCACCCCTGGCAACCTGCTTTTAATAGGCCCTCAAGGTGGTCTGGATCCATGCTGAAGTTTGACAGACACTGCTCCAGATCAATGATTCTTAATCTGGGCTGTATATTCAAATCGCCTGGGAAGATTTTAAATATGCCTAAACCCAGCTCCTAGAGATTCTGAAATTGTCCTGGGGTAGGATTGCATTAATTTTAAGAAGCTCTCCGGATGATTTTACCATTTGGCCAGGGCTGAGAATTAGTTTCACATAGTCACTATTAATCAGTTGGGATAGGGGAGAGAATGCATCTATTTGCTATCCTTATTTGAGGTCATCTAAAAGCAGCCAAACCAAAATATAAACATGAAGATATCTGTAAACTTGGCAACTGTGACATACTACAGAAGATGCATAAAATGTATAAGGTTGGGGGTGCCTGGGTGGTGCAGTTGGTTAAGCATTCAACTCTTGGTTTCGGCTCAGGTCATGATCTCAGGGTTGTGAGATGGAGGCCCACCTCGAGCTCTGTGCTCAGTGGGGGGTCTGCTTAAGACTCTTCTCTCTTTTTCCCTCTACCCTTCCCCTCCCCCATCCTGGGGCTCTTTCTCTCTCTCTCTAATAAATAAATCTTTAAAAAACGTATAAGGTTGAAGTTATGACGACTGAACATATAGCATGACAAAGAGTACAGAAAAAGAAATATAGAAATCAATTGTTTTATGTTGTCTATTCCGGGAAGGGTAAGCTCTGATTCTGTGTGATTAGGTTGGTTCCTTAATATAAATATCTCATGTGTAAAAGAAATGTAATTCTTCGAGCTATCAGTGATAGATAAGACCATCTGTCATTGTTATTATTATTGCTATAAACACCAAAAGAATAAAGATAAAATTTTAAGTGGAACACTATTATATGTTTATTATTACACAAAAAACATTAGGACCAAACAGTGAAACAAC
This sequence comes from Mellivora capensis, assembly GCA_004024625.1. Classification (NCBI taxonomy): domain Eukaryota; kingdom Metazoa; phylum Chordata; class Mammalia; order Carnivora; family Mustelidae; genus Mellivora; species Mellivora capensis. The sequence continues at coordinate 22,323 of PISX010018668.1, read as the reverse complement.
AACATTGAAAGAAGCAAAAGAAATCAAGAAAAATAGCTGCAGCCTTCCAGAATTTCATTAACTGATTCCCTTCCTTTCCTTCCCTGCCATCCCTTGACTGACCAACTCCTCTAGTGAAAGGATCAGGCAGGTTTCCCCCTCCTGGAGATTCTAAAACACTGTTTGGCCTAAGCTCACTTGTAATACTGTGACAAGCAACATAAAAGCAAGAACTGACTTAAAAAGGAGAAAGAGGAGCCTACTTTAGGGGCACAAATAACTCTGCTTCCTTATTAAGAAGGAACGTTGACAGGAATAATCTTTACCCTGAGCTCTGGCCCAATCTGGCAGAACCAAGAGCTATCACACACTGATCAAAGCCCAAATGGCATCATCCATGTGGAAAGCTGAGATTGCTGTTGTCTCCAAGAGAAGCAATAACAGCTTAACAGTAATTCAGAGAGGAAAGAGCAAAGCAAGAAAAGATCACCAAGCCCCTTTTGGTTTGGGACTCTCAAGAGAAAGGTGCTATGTCCAACTCTGGAGAAGAAGCTTCACCATCTTTCCCTGGAACTTAGCAAATGCTCCCAGTTACTTTGTCTGGGTTTCCAATAAAAACCCACAGAATTTCTGTTCATGTAATTGAAGGGAAAACTTACTCCATGTTTCTTATTCATTTACACTTCAGTCATCAAAATATTGATTTTTAGGAGTTATTTGAAGTATAAAAATCAAACAGAAAACTTTCAGAATATTCTTAATAAAGCTTAGATGAAGTCTGTTCCTCCATCCCCCAGCTTTGCCTGAAGAGCAGGGAGAAGAGCAGATTTTTGTCAGAGTTAAAACATAAACTTAAATAAGAAGGAGGCCAAACTATTGAGTTGGAAGCAAAACCCAAAATTGTGAAATATTTTTAAGTATGTCCTGGTGACAGTTGGAATCATCTGGCATCTCTATGGCAAATTAATTACTGAACAAGGGGATTGGAGAAAGGAAGATATGGAGAGAACCAGAAAGGTAAAATAGGGTGGTCACTCGAAGTGAAGAGAGTAAGCGAAGGAATAAGAACAGCGACATGGCGGAAAAAATTCAATGATGAGCTCGCATAGCCAACCTGAGGTGCATACAGGCGGGACAACAGAGGCTTCTCCGGATGGGGTCTCTTTTCCTCAGAGGAGCATCCCTAAGTGTTTCGGTTCAATGAAATGAATCAGTTCAGGGAGGGACTTCTCTGAAGGAGCTGAATCCTTCCAAAGTTGGATTGAACTCAATGAGCCATTCATATTTCCCAGGAAGGTCAAGCCAATTCTCCACTGGACCATTTTGGAATAAGATGGAAAGGCATTTGGCTGAAAACATGGGAGCAGGCAGCGTAAACTCAAATGCCTTTGGGGCCTCCCAGGTAACATAAATGTGTGCACTGTCAGGCAAAGAGGGTAGGAAGTGGTGGGGTCTGGGTGAACCAGAGAATGTACGCCCCACATGGAGACATTTGGGTTCAAAGTTTTGTTAAACTGTGTCTGGCCAAACAAAACACACCTTCATGGTGATTACAACGGGAAGACCTTCTATTTGTGACTTCTGCTAAGTAGAAAGTGTCAAGGCCATGAGTCAGTAACAGCTAGGCATCCTGTTTCTGAAAATGGAAAGTGTGTCGTTGTCTCCACCAAGTCTCCTCAAATTCAGGAAACCCTGCTACTCCCTGGGCTCCCCCTCTTACAACTCCCTAACTTCCCTGCTCCAAGATAAAGTCCCAGTTCTATATTTCCTAAACAGAGGCTAGGTGGCAGGTTCCAAAGGAGTGGGAAGTGCCCAGAAATTCTTCACTGGGCCTGGCAGATAAACTGCAAACTCTACTGTGAAATTCAGAGCAACTCATCTTTATGTTTCAGAAAATGCTGGCATTAGCATTAAAGGCCATATTTTCGAAAATCACAGCTTCTTTCAGCAAAAGTCCAAAAACTTCAAACTGCAAAAAGGAAAGACTCTGGTATTTTTTAAATGTTTAAAAAAACTGGTTTAGTCCATGAAATGCTCTCATTTTACAATGGTGTTAACTAATGGAGGGAGGCTTAGACCAGGTACTCAAGTTTTCATTTCTTGTCCATGGTGCTTCTCCCCATCATAAATGTTCTGCATTTATAGTTTGAGATCCATGTATCAATGTGATGGTCATAGAAAGACCTTCTTGAGAAGCTGAACCAAGGTAGATCAGACAGAAATGTGTCCACGTCCACTCCAAGAGGGGGAGTTGAGGAGAGGCAATAGGTAAGGAAAGCCACAACTAGACCAGTTTCCCCAGTAAACAGGTCAGTGGGCAGAGGGGGAAGCTGAAGGGAAGCTGAGATTATCTCTGTCTACTCTTTCCCTTTTGTGAAATCACCAGTTGGGATCCTCTGTAAGACTGCCCCTGAATTTAACCAGTTGTCTCCTATAGAAAAACAGAGGGCCCATATCAGGTGGTCATTTCCATCTCTGGAACCATCTCTGGAACGTCTCTGAATACAAGACACGCATCCCCAAACTCGAATGACCTCACCTGTGTGGTCACTAGGTTCACTGTGGTCTTGATCCTGGGCATCTCCCTTGCTTTCCCCTGTGACAGTGGGCTGCAGATCACTGCTTTGGTCTGAAGGGTACCCTGTGGAATGAAACAAAGGAGGAATTTATCAAACTTATGTTCCCACACCTGGATTCACTACCCAAGTGGGTGACACAGTGTGGCTAGGGAAACCCACACTTGTCTCATGGTCCTAGGTACCAACATGATAAACCTCACCAATAGATCCGGGGCTTATTTTCAAGATTTAATACAGTATGGCTGAAGAGGGCCTAATTGTAGAAAATGGGGGAAGTGGTAACTGTCCTGACTGGACTCCCTACTAGTTTGGTGACTTGATAATTCAGATAAGCTCTGTCTCAATGATTGTGTTAGTCAAACAGGGAGCTTAAGTATACAGGATAGGGCTTCTGGTTGGACAACTGCATGGTTTTCCTATTTCCTTTTCAGTTGTACCACCAGGGAAGTAAAAGGAGGGATAAGATCTACTCGTTTCTTCCACATCTCTGACCCTTACTCATATCTGTCTTTTCCTTTCATCCTGTAGTCCTGTTCACTGATGGTTGTGGGTCGACAACCAATAATGCTGTCATGGAAAAGATCGACTACATGTTCCACTAGGTTGAGGACTCTCACAATCGCAGCTTTTCATTGTCCGGTCAGTTTAGCTCATGTTGATAAATACCTAAATACTTCTCTACCAAAACAGCTCATGACTTGAGTGGAAAAATACTGAAGGGTCTGTCCTGGCGGTCACATCTCTTCTTCCACTCTCCATGACCCTCAAGGGCATGATGGGTTGAAGATGTTCCACCACCTCAGACTATCTCAGGTATCTGAAGAGGGCTGGTTCTTTCCAGTTGGATCCCTTGGCTCTAGAAGAAACCACACTGATAGCAGGATCCCTAATCCCTGCAGAGGAGATATGCTGCACACTTTGCCCTGAGGCAGCCCCATCTCCTTTTCCTCTGACCTGTCATATAAACCTTGTTCTCTCTCATCCCACACCTTCTTTCTGGCTGTTTCAAATTTGCTGGTAGTAATACCAGATATACCATATTAGAATATTTGGGATCTCTGACCTTTTTCTGTTTTTATTTCTTTGGATGGGATTTTTTTTTTTTCCATCCTGTCCTTCTCTCTCCTTCTGAGTGACTCTCCTACCTCAAATATCACCTTCCCACACCCAGCCTGACGGCACCATGTCTCTCCAGTCCCTTGAGGTGGCCCAGCAAACCCATTAAGCAATGCCGGATGACTCAGACTATACTTAAAAAGATACTGTCCGTACTCTCATGGAGCTTACATACTAATACAGAGAGTAAGAATAAAAAGAGGTAACAGATGTAAAAACACCCTAAAACTTTTAAGAGGGTGAGCTGGGTAGACTAGAGTCCCCTTAATATTCCTATCTATCTAGAACCTCAGAATGTGACCTTACTTGGAAATAAGATCTTTGTAGATGTAATTAGTTTAAGATGAGGTCACACTGGAATAAGGTGGGTCTTAAGTTCAACGATTAGTATCCTTATAAGAAGGCCATGTGAAGACACAGACAAAGGCAGAATGCAGTGATAATGAAAGCTAAAGATGGAGTGATGGGTCTACAAGCCAAGGAATGCCAAACATTGTTGGGAACTACCGAAAGCTAGGAAAGAATTCTCCCGGGGAGCCTGGGTGGCTCAGTGGGTTAAATAAAGCCTCTGCCTTCAGCTCAGGTCATGATCCCAGGGTCCTGGGATTGAGCCCCGCATGGGGCTCTCTGCTCAGCAGGGAGCCTGCTTCCTCCTCTCTCTCTCTGCCTGCCTCTCTGCCTACTTGTAATCTCTGTCAAAAATATAAATAAAATCTTTAAAAAAAAAAAAAAGAAAGAAAGAATTCTCCCTCAGAGCATCCAACAGAAACCAAACTTGCTGATTTTGGACTTCCAGCCTCCTGAACCGTGAGAGAATAAGTTTCTGTTGTTTTATGCTACAAAGTTGGGGTAATTTGTTATGGCAGCCCTAGGAAACTGACATGAAGAGGTAAAGCTGACAGATGTTAAGAAAAAAGAAACAGAAGAAAAAGATTAGATACATGTATTCAGCTTGATTTTGTTGGGGGGTGGGGGAATGTTAAGAACAGGAGTTAGGGAAGTGTCCCGTTATTTTCATTTAACAAACACAGATGTATGGGTTATTATGTTCCACGCAGTGTTCTAAGCCCTTTACAAAAATTAACTTATTAATCCACATAGTAACTCTAAAAGGTAGAGGCCACTATTTTCCCCATTTTACAGTTAAGGAAACTGAGGCCCAGAGCAGTTAAATGACTTGCAAAGAGTCACACACAGCTGGAGAATGGCAGAGCCAGTGTTCAAATCCAAGCAGTTTTGCCCTAAAGCCTGAATTCCTAAATATTACATGGTACAGCCCCATTTATGTAGACATTTTAAAAATCATTAAACTCTACTCTTATTTTTTCCTTTTAAGTGGCAGTAAGAATTCAGACTTTCTTTCTTTCACGTGCCTGGGCCTCTAAGGTCCCACAGATCAGGTGCTATGGGAGAAGGCTCTGGGCTGGACTGGCATTTGATGACCCGCTTAGAGGACAGACCCAGAGGCAAGGTTTCCAGCAAGGGCACTGTCTAGGTAGATTTCTTGGTTGGAGATCTAGGCTGGGTAAGCTTTTCTGGCCTCATAATGGGTCTGGCAAACAGTGCCTACTGTATCTGGCAGAGGAGGCGCATACAGATGAGGCACAAAAGCCCAACCTTCCCCTCCTCACCACTGCTGGCCAATTGCAGCAGGAGCCCGTGTCATTTCTGGCTGGAGTGACAGCTGGTCAACAGCCATCTTATCAGAACAGAAAGAGGCCAACTTGTGGGAGGTCTGACAGGCAAATGCCACCAAAAGCAGCACTGAGAAAGTAAAATTATTTTTTTAAAGAACAGAATCTCATTGACAGATTTTTTTTTTTTCAAGAGCCACATCAGAAACCCTGGTCTCCACATAAAACAATTTTGGTAATTCCAGGCCTACGAGAACATTCTCCACTTTGATTCTCCTGTGCTTAATGCCAGTCATTATCCTGGTCAAACTTTGACGGAGTTCAAAGAAAGTCTTGCCTGGTAATTGTTTTCTTTAACTTGGGAACTAAGGAGGAAGGTTTTCCCTTATCCTAGAGATCAGTTTCTTGTCTTCTCTGGAACATCACTGTTTGGGGAATTCCCCTTGCCTTCAAGGACCCAGGGATTGTCACTGTTCTCTTCTGACTCCCAGCAGCCTTGGGTGGGATTTACTTCTTATAATTTATGCCCCGCCTGCTTCTGAAAAGGACCAGGGCAAGCCTCATGAATTGTTTGTTTCTTGTGCTTGTGTTAGTTGCCTCTAGTTTAGCATTCCTCTTAAGCGTGGGGCAGATGTGTCCATCCTGGTTCCATTTGAGACTGTTTTTCCCACCTCCTTTCTAAAAGATTTTATTTTTAAGTGCAGTTTTAGATTCTCAGCAAAACTGAGAGGGAGTTACAGAGATTTCCCATATATTTCCTGCTCCCACATATGCAGACACTGCCAACACCTCCCACCAGAGCAGCATATTTGCTACAATCGATGGACCTACACTGACACTTCTTAATTACCCAAAACCCATAGTTTACATTATGGTTCACTCTTGATGTCGTACATGACATGGGTCTGGACACATTATAATGACATATATCCATCATCTGGTGTCATACAGTAATTTCACTGCTATAAAAAATCCTCTGGGCTCTGCCTACCAACCCCCTCCCACATCGTGGCAACCACTGATCTCTGTACAGTCTCCACAGTTTTGCTTTTCCTAGAATGTCACATAGTTGGAATCATGCAGTATGTAGTCTCTTCAGACTGGCTCTCTCCTCGTAAGATGCATTTATGTTTCCTGCATGCCTTTTCATGGCTTGAGAGCTCATTCTTTTTAGCACTGAATACTATTCCATCGTCTGGACATACTACAGTTTATTTACCCACTGAAGCACATTCCGGTCGCTTCCAAGTTCTAGCAATTATGAATAAAGCTGCCTTACCCATCTGTGTGCAGGTTTTTGTGTGGACATAAGTTTTCAACTCCTCTGGGTAAATACCAAAGAGCGTGAAGACTGGATCATATGGTAAGAGTATGTTTAGTTTTGTAAGAAACCGCCACACTGTCTTCCAAAGTAGCGCTACCATTCCGTATTCTCATCAGTGATGAATGAGGTTTCTGCTGTTCCATGACCTCACCGGCATTTGATGCTGTCAGTGTTACAGATTTTGGCCCTTCTAATAGGTGTGTAAGAGTATATTGTTGTTTTAATTTACATTTACCTGCTGACATGATGTGGAGCATCATCAGACTGTCCCCTCTTGATGGGGAAAAAATAAATTTTATGTTGCTTTTGTGACCACCCCAAAAGCATTTAGTAGAGTGTTCTGCACAGAGAGGATGTTCAGAGAATGTTTGGGGGAAGGACACCAGATCAAGAGTTAGGCAGTCTGTACTGCAGGGAGGTTTCTCAGTCACCATCTATAAAATGGGTAAGATTCCTAATCTACTTCTCAGGGTTACTGAGTTAATTACAAAAATAAGGTGAGTGAAACTGCCTTGTATAAACTAGGAATTGCTCTGCAAAAATACCGCATGTTAGGAAAATAAGTATTTCTGCTTGTTAATCAAGAAGGAAATAACTCCCACCTTTATGATCATTCCAGCTTACACAGTTCTGGTTTCCCATAAATCAAAGTTATTTACTTATCTATAAATCTTTCCTAAAAAGATAAAGTTCTAGATGTCTATAGCAGCTTTATTCATAGTCACCCAGAACTAGAAACAACGGTCATTCAGCTAGTAATTGGCAAAACTGTGGTATACCCATACTCTAGAAATCTGCTCAGCAATGAAAAAGAACAAATTACTCTTAAATGCATCAACACTGATGAATCATAAAAGTATTATACCAAGTGAAAGAAGCCAGATGCAGTTTACATACTGTATTACTCCATTTCTATGACATTTTGTGAAAGGCATAATTATAGGGACAGAAAATCCATTTAGTGGTCCCCGGGAGCTAAGGGTGGGGGAAGATGGTCACAGAACGGGCAAGAGAGAGCTTTTTGGAAATTTTCTTTTTTCTTGATTGTGCAGGGGATTACCTGACTGTGTTCAACCAATTTTATCAAACCATTTGAGTTTTACTGTATATAAATTATACTTCAGTAAATATGACTTTTTAAAAATCACCAGAACGTAAAAAAATTAAAAGATAAAGTCTCCTCAGACTGACTGCTCCCAGAAAGCAGGGTCCAATCATTTCTAACCCATGAGGAGGGAAGTGTCTGGTGCGGAGAGCCTTGCTGTTGACGAGGGACCCTTCATAGCCATTTGTATCATTGACTATAGCTGGTTTTGACACTAAGTACTTGGCTCGAAGTCTATGAAATTAGCAGGCTCTGGTTGCTGTACCTCTCAACCGTCACAACTTTATTGACGAGAATGGCTACCAGCTGTCACCTCTGCCTCCACCTCTGTGCTTGGTGATTTAGACCTCGTGGCCACAGCAAATCAGGCCATGATCCTGCGATGGCTCTTCGTGTTGGGGTTTGAACTCCTAGCCAAGTGGCTGTCGCTCAGCTGTTACGCTGCCAATCACCCGTCACTGTGGGTTAAGCGCGATATGCACACTGAGATCTTCCAACTCCTTAGACATCTGAAAGGCAACTTGCTTTCCACACCAGCAGGCAGCAAATCTGGGTGATATTTAACTCCTGGATTTTAGAATTTCTGACTTTATGGAAGGGAGTGAGCGGGGGGACTTGCTATTTTACATTACAAATTGCAGAAGGGCCTCAAACCAGTGAATGGGAAAAATGATGTCATTAGCACACGACCTAAATCTTAACACATTTGAGGCCAGTGAAAAATGTATCTACATAAATGAATCAAGCTCTTGATGGGATGGAGCACAGTTCTTTACAAAAACGAAAACAAAACCACCTCAAATCTTTCATATGATACTACTGTATTTTAATTTTCCCCTGTTAGATAAGCAAGACTTAAGATTCAGAAAATTCTCTTTTATAAAGTCTTTATTGTAACTGTATTTAAGATTTGACAGGTACTACTTTTTTCTCCAAAAGTAAGAGAAATGGTTTCATCGGTTTGAAGTTATATTTTTATTATGCTCATCCCTGAAGAGTACTATACAGACAGATTTATTTCCCAGTGAAGTTCATATTTAGAAAGGGGGTGCAGAGAGGGAACGAACATTTACTATCTACCATAGGACAGGTACCATGGGAGATGCCTTGCACGTATTATCTGTAATCACCTTCACAATGGTCCTGAGAACTAGGCCTTCAGGAGTTCCATTTTATAGGTGAGGAAACTAAAACTCAGAAGTTAAGTAATTTTCCCTCAAACCCTATGACAAATTATGGCACAGCAGAGATTTCAAGTTGATTGCTTTTTGTTTGTTGTTCTTTCCTTTTTCTTAAAATTTAAGTGTAGTTGACACACATTACATAAGTTTCAGGTGTACAACACAGTGATTCAACATCTCTGTACATTACACTATACTCACTACAAGTGTAGCTGCCATCTCTTACAGACAAGGCTATTACAATACCACTGACTCCATGCCCTGCGCTGTACCTTTTATTCTCATGACTTATTCATTCCATAACTGAAGCCCGTATCTCCCACTCCCCTTCAGCCATTTTGTCCATCTTCCTGCCCCGCTTTGCTCTGGCAACCATCAGTTTGTTCTCTGTATTTATACATTTGATTCTACTTTTTGTTTATTCACTTGTTTTGTTTTTTTTTTTACATTCCACATAAAAGTGAAATTATATGGTCTTTGTCTTTCTCAGTCTGACTTGTTTCACTTAGCGTAATGACCTCTAGCTCCATCCATGTTGTTGCAAATGGCAGAAATCTCATCCTTCTTTATGGCTGTATGATATTTCATTGTGTCTGTGAACTGCTTCTTCTTTAACCGATCATCTGTCAAGGGACACTTAGGTTGCTTCCATATCTTGACTATTGAAAACAATGTTGCAGTAAACACAGGGGTGCATATATCCTTTTGAGTTTGAAGAAAATGAAAACATTTTTCTTCAGGGAAATACCCAATAGTGGAGTTATTGGATGATATGATATTTCTATTTTTAATTTTTTGAGAAAGTTCCATACTGTTGTCAATGGTGGCTGCACTAATTATATTACCACTAGCACTGGACCTGGGTTCCTTTTTCTCCATGTATTTCACCAATACTTGTTATTTTTTATCTTCTTGATTTTAGCCATTCTGACAGATGTATAGTGACATCTCATTATGGTTTTGATTTCTATTTCCCTGACGATGAGTGATGCTGAGCATCTTTTCATGTGTTTGTTGGCTATTAGTATGTCAAGTCCTCTGCCCATTTTTTAATCAGAGTTTTTGGTTAAAGTAAAATTTTTTTATTCCAAAGTCCACTTGCTTAGGTTGGCATATGAAACTCTTTCCAAAGCTTTGGCTGGTACCCTATGTCCATGTGCCATATCCAAGACAGAAACAAATGACAGATTGTGGTCTACAGGAAAGAGCACTGGGTGGGACTGAGAAGAGGGCTTTGATACCAATTCTCCTTCTCCTTCTCCTTCTTCTTTTTTAAAGATTTATTGTAGAGAGAAAGAGAGAGAGCACCAGAGTGAGCACACACAGGAGGAGGGAAAGAAGGAGAGAATCTTCAAGCCGGCTCCCCACCGAGCATGGGGCTCGATTCCACAACCCATGAGATCATGACCTCAGCTGAAACCAAGAGTCAGACACTCACCCAACTGAGCCACCAAGGAGCCCAGGCAATTTTTTTTTAAAGATTTTATTTATTTATTTGAGAGAGAGGCAGTGAGAGAGAGCATGAGCGAGGAGAAGGTCAGAGGGAGAAGCAGACTCCCCGTGGAGCTGGGAGCCCGATGCGGAACTCGATCCCCGGACTCCCGGATCATGACCTGAGCCGAAGGCAGTCGTCCAACCAACTGAGCCACCCAGGCGTCCCGAGCCCAGGCAATTTTTAAGCTCACATAATACATAAGGAGAGAGAACTTATTTAAATTCTCTGTGCTTCTGTTTCATCTGTTAAGGGGGAAAACAAAATCTGCCTTTCCATGCACAAGAGTCTTTCGAGGAAAAGAAGTTCAATCACTCTTGCCAGAGCAGTTAATTTTGTCCCTAAATGTTTCTTTACTATTATGTGGATATAGCCCAAATAACCATGATTCCATATGAAAAAAAGAAACGTGAAAAAAATTTCAAGATCTAGAATAAAGGCAACTTGAGTGCATTATTGATCACAGTCATGTTGAGTATAGTTGACAGGTTGAGGTAGTAAAGATGCCACTTTGGGCATCACCTCTTTGTAGCCAGATTCTGGAGCTCTGTATGAGGTCCAGAAGGGAGAAACGGATTCAAAGTTGAAGTACTCCTGGACTTCCTCTGAAAATTTAATCTTGAGACGTGGGGGTGCAGACTGCTGCAACAAAGTTTCATCTTAAGCACAGTTCTGTGCCATCAATATATCAGTCACAGTCTTCAAGCCCATGTTGGCTCTTCACAGCTTCCTCTCTGTGAATTAGGTGAATAACACTCTGGGCATTTCATTCTAACATGGACAATAATTTGATTTCATAGCAAAGGACATTCCTTTGCATTCCAAGTTTTTCATGGCAAGAATTCCATTGTTTGTGCCCAAGTGAGGTTTGGAAGAGTCCATTTCTTGAAGAAACCCTGAAGGTCAGGCCAGGCCTTCTCGCTGTTATACACCATTTCTTTTAACCCAAGCTTCAGGAGCTCTGTATGTCTTACATGTGTCTGCATGTGTCCTGTCACAAATAGGGCACATATTCCCAAAGTAAAGGACAACACTTGTCCCTACAAACATTTTCCCCCTCCAAAATGTTAAGTCTATAGCTGTCAGAAATCAGCCCCAAATTTTCACTTACAGAGAGCTAGAGAAATCCAGGCAGTGTGCAGGTAGACTGCGCCGGACCCCTTGCACGAACCTGAAGGTACTCTGTCTTCTATTAAACAAAGATTTAGAAGGCAGTGGAGCTAGCGGGTACCTCATAGTTCATCTCAAGCGTCGATACACCAGCTAACGCTTTCCCCTAGATGTTACTTCACTCTTGTATGATACGACCTAAAACAATAGGAAAGAGAGGAAGCTGGTTCCTGGCCAATGGCCAAGAATAGTTTGGAACCTGTCTTCTCTCACATTTTGAGGAGATAAGCGTTTGTGTGAAGTGACCAGAAATCTTTCTAAGAGGCAGAAGTGGAGTGAGTGAAGAAACAATAGAATAGAGGCAGAATGGCAAATAGAGATAAAAGGAGAGGAGTGATCAAAAGTGTACTTGATTTCCTTCTATTAATTCAAAGTAGACCTTTGCCTTCAATGGTACATTCACTTGACCTTTCTCTACTGTTTAGCTTGCAATCAACAATCTGCTTATGCACAGCTTTGTCAGAATGAAAACTATCTGCATGTTTCATCGCCCTCTATATTGGAGATGGGAAATTTGATGTCCTAAATTAAATCCCATCCTCACCATGGCCACTTCAGCATACAGTAGATACTTAAAAAATAGTGAATGAAGAAAGACATTTCCAAATTTAAAAATAGTTGTCCTGCACACCTAGAGATACTTCTGGAAATTTAGTTCCAGGAAATGACTACAACCACCCAGTCAGTGCCAACTCACCAACAGTGCTAAAGGAACCAACCTTTTGAAGACCCAAATGAGGCCTTACCTGAAACAGATTTAAAAGTTCAGGCAGTTTAAAAAAACAAACAAAAAAAAAGATTTATTTGAGTGAGAGAGAGAGAGAGAGAGAGAGAGAGACAATGATAGTGACAGAGAGCATGAGCGAGAAAAGCCAGCATGACCGGGGAGGACAGGGGGAAGCAGGCTTCCTGCTCAGCAGAGAGCCAAATGCTGGGCTCAATCCATGGATCCTGGGATCATGACCTAGCTGAAGGCAGATGCTTAACTGACTGAGCCACCCAGGTGCCCCAAGTTCAGGCAGTTTTAAACACAAAAATCTGGTTTTGTTATGAAGTAGGGTCAAATTTCTTAAAAGAAGTTTAAATAGCCTCCGATAGGTTCCTATCTGAAATTGTATCCGAGTGTGCTGGAACCTATCTGGGCATGATGCTTGCTTTCCCCTCTGGAAGCAGCATTTAAAGTAACTCTCATTGCCCAGTGTCACATGATGTGCCCCGCAGTTCCAGCTGAATCTGGTTTAAAATGCCTGTTCACAGGCTCAAGGAAGCCCAAGTCTTAGCACAGTCATGCCTGAGGCTCCAGAAAGCACTCTCCCCAAAAGGCATTGGAAGGAGAAATGGCCATCATTTATCTGGGTTGTTGGAAAGGCCAAGGAGGGGGCGTAAGTGGGATGTTGATGGAGGATAGAGAGGGGAAACATTTTCCACTGCACTGAAGCAATTAGATGACAATGTGCTGTAAACCACTGGGCTCTTCCTGCTCCTGGGCATCTGGAGAGAATGGGAAAGGGGGACTGGAAGAGCCTACTCCTTCCTGGAGACACTCTGAAATTCTGTTCCCAGCCCCTATGGCTCCACTGTCACCTACTTGAGGCATTTTCCCTCTGAGATGGGGAAGCCTACCACTTTGCTCTCATTTAAAGAACAGATCTTGAATTAGGGGAGCAGTTTTCAAGACAGTGCTTTCAAAAACTTAAAGAATGAGATATTGTAGACCTTTTAAAAATTCCCTGCAGGTTATGTGTTTTGATAGTATTTACTGAGGAACAGATGCACTTTTATTTGAATAAACCTAGTTATATCCAGTTTGTGACACTAAAAAGTTCATTAAAAGGGAATGACATATAACTGTTACTTTTTACTTAGAATACCCCATCTATCTGAAAACTAGTATGTGTCATCTTATCTTTCTAATTTAAAAAGTATGATATTTTAAATTCTTTGGTGTTTAAAAGAGTATGTTTTCCTTTGGCAAGAGCCTATTTTTAGCATTAACAAATAATAAAAACATACAAAACGTCTTTTCTCACCAAGATGACATTCAAAGTTGTTCCCCTGGCAAAGAAAAAAAAAGTATTTTGCTGATAAAGTAGGCTTTTGCTTGGGATCCCTAGCTCTCTCTCCAGGAGATTCCACATCTCAGAGGCTCTTTATTGCCGGTACAATGTTATACACGTAGGAATGGATGCGTATGTACCTAGGGTAATTTTTTTTTTCCGTTTGTTTTCTCTTCCAGCATTTGATCACTAGCTGGTGAACTGTTTGGGCCCACAGAGATCTCTAGACCACCAGCTCATGTATTTGAAAGGCATCTGTTTATTTTGAAAATGCAAATGTGGCCTACCTCAAAGACTGACAGGCAAGAAATGACCCACTGAGCAAGGGGAGAGGTTTCCAATCTGGAGCCCTGTCCCTCCCTCTATCAAACTGAGATCACTTGCTGTCAAAACAACTTAACAAGCTCTAGGAATCTGAGTGAAGGGCCCACAATTAAAATGAACAGGCGTGTGTGTGCGCATGTGCGCGCACACGCATTTGTGTGTATATAACTCCTTCCCTCTCTATTTCAGGAATTAACCAGGCAGATCATTTCTCACCTAGTTTAAAGTAATGATAAGATCAGTTACCAAAGGACTCTGCACCTTTGAAATGGTGGCTCTCCATGGAGGGCTGCCTGGAGGAGGGCCCTATAACAGGGACACTGGCCTCTTACCAGCTGCAGCCCAATCCTCGGGACAGATTCCCGGAGAAAGCCCAGGAAGGTTAATACCCTGACTTTGATCTCTGTCAAGGCATACCAGCAAGAATTAATTTACATTTCAGATGAAAAAGGTTGACAGCATGAAAAGGCATCTTGTTTCTGGTATGTGAACGTGCTGTAATAGATCGGGAATTCTGAAAGGAAGTTCTGAGGAAGCTAAAGGGATAAGCTGTGTGGCTGCTTTTATTGGGAAGGAGATGAAAGGAAAACAAATTTCCATATGCACTGCTCTGTAGCAACATGTAGGCCAAATGCTTCCTAAATTTCAAGGGCCGCCCTTTTAAAAATATATAACATATCTTAGCAACACCACTAAAGAAAAAGAAAGGCAATGGGCCAGAACTTGAAATACAAAGAAATGCATTCCAAAGAATCTAAATTTCAAGTGAAATGATTTGTTGAAAAAAAAAAACACAAAAATGAAAGAGTAAGTTTTGAAAACAATCAGAAACAGTCGTGCTAGGATAACCTCTCTAAGCCACTTCCTGTAGGGTTCCCAAGTAAGGGAACTGCTAGGTCTGGGGCTTGTTCTACTCAGAAACATCCTAGTGGTGGGAAGAAGAGCTTGTAATGAGAAGATTATGCTCTGGGAAGAACACCCCCCTACACCCCCGCCCAAACAGAGAGGTTGGAATGAACTGCTTTGCTTTTTAGATCAACAGAACCATGCTTTCCAATATAAAGAAAAGGAAAACATTCTCACGTGAAAGTAAACTGCCCATAAAATTGCAAATGCTGTTACCCTATCCAGGCATCTTTTCTGCTAGCACAATACCAGCACCTCAACTCACATCTGTGGTGTTGGGCTGAAGAGCAAAGAGTCTGTCTGCTTTTGCTCTGGCTGCCACACTACTTCCAAGAGGGAGGGGTGGCATTAGACCCACCCTCAATGTCCTCCTCTCCGCCCAAGCCCCTGTGGACTCAGTTAATGAAAGTTCCCTATGCCACTTAATAAGTGGGAACACAAGCTGCTGGACTAAAAAGAAAAGGGATGGAGGAGGTGTTTGCAAAGCTTAAAAAAAAAGAAGCACCTTGAAGACATGTGTTCTCTCCAGTTTCACAAAGCAAGATTATCTTTCCATGGTACCTACCGCAAAGGTACTCTACCGAAAAGATGCCATCACGGATGGCCTGATATGATGATGAAGGAAACCTGTCTCTGTTTTCATGCAGCTCTCACTTGGCAACAACAGAGTGCAAACAGGGAACCCTTTAAAGATCATTTTCAGAGAGGGAAAAGGTGATTTATAATCCTATATACTGGACTCAGTGGATCAACAATATATAACCCAAAGTTTATATTTTAAAACATATGTTGGGCTTTGGGCCAAACTGCAACATCCGAAATCAGTCCAGGAGACTGTGGGGAGAGGGGTGTGTGCGTGTGTGTGCGTGTGCCATGTGGTATGATGTGTGGAGGTGGGCAAGGAAGGATCAAATGCACTTTGAGTACTCTTTCTTAAGCTGCAACTAGAATTGGATCCTTCTTCCATTGAGCTCTTTGAAGTTGTAGAGCTTAGAATTCCTAGGGGATGGTGTTAAAACTTACACATTTGCATCTAAATGACATCCCTTCCTTCCAAATATTTTGGTCCTGAATGAAGATGTCAGGTCTCTACAGTGGCCAGAAGAGAGTTTTGAGAAGTCTTCCTGGAGCCAGGTTCTGGGCAGGGACCGCCTCAAAAAGGTTGCAGCTGTTTTATTTGAGAGTTTGCTTCAAAGCAGCAGCTTCTGGAACCCTACCCCTCTTCAGGCTTGCAGAGTCACTGGACTGGCAAATGCTCTCTCGCTTTGTCTCTACATTCTGGACTCTCTGAGCTCCAGGCATGCTCTGGGGACCACTTCTTCCCAGGGCCTCACTTAGGCATATCCAGCTTCCAATGATGACGGGAACCCAGGCTGGCAGGCACCACAGATACTGCCATTTGCAGAAGAGCAGAGACACCCAGGAACCAGGAACAGGTTGGGTGAGGCAGGACCGGAACTTGAAGCACTCAGGCAGCCAGGCCCAAACTGAGCCCAGCTCAACTCCATGGGGCCCAGAGGACCACCTTAGCCACATACAGCTCGGTATGTGGGGAATCCCATTTGTCTGGAAAATCCCAGAGCTATTCTTATCTCTCTAATGCTGAATGATGAGTGTTGCATATATTCGGAGAATTCCAACCTTCCAGACTTAACCAGACTTGGGCCTGCGCTCTCCGTTTCACAGATAACGGATGTGTGACAAGAAGGAAGGGATTTGTTCCGTTGGCAGGATACGAAGTTGACTTTATCCGACTTGCCTGTGTTCAGATGCTGAGTCTGCTACCAGATGTGTGACTGTGGACAAGTTACTGTGCTTCTCTGTGCCACAGTTGCCCTCTCTATAAACTCGGGGATATTAGAGCACTTACTGAGAGGCTCCTTACACAAGGGTGGCAAGCAGCAAATGCACACTGTCAGCCTTATCATCATCACACCTGGGGTGTATTAGAACAAGCCCCAGAACCCACACTAGAACTCACAACTCCAATTCCAGGGCTCCTGAATTATTCACCTCGCAGCTTTCTAACATTGTATGAACTCAATCACAGAATATTTTCAAGTGGATGCTATGAAAATGATGTTTTAATTACCTGCTTGAATAGGAACCACAGACTCACTCCTTCTGTTGCTTATTTTCTTAAATTTCTTCCAAGCATCATATCCTCTCCAGGCTAAAAATATAAAGCCATGTGCTAGGAATGACATTAATTTAATAATGTGCCAGTGAATTGATATAAGCTGTTTTCCCTCCAATCTATTACCCCTCTTGTCCTCCCTCTTGCTTTCTCACTGAACAAAATAAGCAGCGATACGTGAGCAATGATGGGGAAAAGGGTCCTCTCTGTACTCTTGGCTGGGCCTCCAAGATGCTTCTGAGAAGGAGTTTTTTTTGTTCTGGCAGTGAGTTTCCAGAACACTCTGGATGCAACTTATGAATCACTGGGGACCTCTATCCTAGGTGAGGCGGTTCCCTGTCATTCTAATCCCTGGAGGAAGCTCTGTGTTCAGGACTTGGGAGAAGGGTGGTTTGTCGGGATGGTAGGGAATAATGGAATAGCCAGACCAGTTTGATTGTTCTTGTTTGGGAGGAAGGTACAAACATGAAATTTGAAGCAGTGAAAAATGAAGAACGGAGTCAGAGCCTGGGGTGGCTCAGTAGGTAAACCGCGTGCCTTTGGCTTAGGTCATGATCCCAGTATCATGGGATCAAGCCCCGCATCAGACTCCCTGCTTAGCAGACAGTCTGCTTCTCCCTCTCCCTCCCACTCCTCCTGCTTGTGCTGTTAGATAAATAAATAAATAAATAAACAAATAAATAAGAAGGGGGTCAAAGGGAATAACTAGTAGCACAACACCTGCATTTGGGAAGGTGAAACATGTCCCAAGAACTGTGCTTTGGGAGAAGAAACTATGCAACAATAAGGCATAAAGCAAGGAAAATGGATGAGGAGGAAAGAAATCTCTGGGGGTGTGCTAAGTCCTACAGACAGAGGACTGGGGCCTTAAGCTGCCCACCAGGAGCATGACCTCCTCACCTTTCTGTCCCTCCCATTAGCATCACAGCTTTCCAATTGCTAAGTGTGGTCATGAAGTCTAGAGTGGACAACGGGAGTCTGGGTTATGAGAGTATGAAGGAAATCGCCCACTATGTTTCAAGATCTGACGCTTTCCTAACCATTCATCAACAGCACAGAAGCTCAGATACTGTCTGTAACACAAATGACACACAATGAGCAGAGAGACACTGAATGGACTGGGCATATGAGAGAGCCTGGTGATTTGTTCCCTTGGTTTATGAGCTCTGTCTGTGCTAGAAAGCCATTGGGAAAGGGCATAATTCTGATGCTGAGAACTTGGTGATGAGCCTGGGATGTATATTACATCAGTCATCTGGGAGAAGGGGCACAGGTCTGTGTGCTTTGGGTTTTCCCTCTGCCCACCTCACACTACTTCTACCGAGCCACTGACCACAGTGTGTTGTGATGGTTTGTTTGCTCATGCGGAGGTCAGAGGGACTGAGGTAGTCTTGCTCATGACTATATTCCCAGCATCTACCATAGGGCCTGCGATAGGACTCAATAAATATTTGCTAAAGCAAGGAAGAAAGGAAGGAAGAAGGGAAGGAAGGGTAGGAAGAAGAGAAGAAGCCACTGAGAAAAGCAACAGGTGATTGGCCCTAGTACTTGATGAAATGCCAAGATTCAGGACTATTTACCTGACTGGATGGCAATGGCCCCCTTCTCTCTCTTCTCTCTGATTCTTTTGTATCTCCTGGCTCCAAGCCACCCCTTAGTATACGCCTGCAGCACAACCACTCTGCCTATGACTTCTCGCAGCAGCAAATTTAACTGCTCGACATGATAGTATTTGAGAAAAACCTGAAATGAGATATTAGTTTTAGCATTATATATGGGCTCCCAAACAGAGATTTAGTCTACTGCAGAGTATTCTTAGTAAAAATATTAAAACCATTATCTACATAAAGTTTATAGTGATTTCTTTTATGCTAGCATTACTGACTTCTTGGGAGCAAACACAACACCCCTTTTAAGGTTGAGCCAATCCTTGATTATTGATATAAACAGATGATGAGGTTAATGGGAATGAGGAGATCCCAAATGCTCTCCAAGTCTGCTTATATCTGCCAGGAGTTCTGTTTTCTCAGTTTGATTTCTACTGTCTATCTCCACAGCCTTTGATGGAGGCACTAACCAACAGAACTGATCCGTGGCCAACAATGGACGTTCAGAAGGAGAACAACCTAAATGACCCACAGTGATCTAATTCCTGCTGAGGAACAACCGTGTTGCTATCCACATGCAGGTTAAGACTGGCTTTGTACGGCAATTCAGAACAGGTCGTAAAAATCTGGGACACGGATGGGATGTTCCCCAAATGAAAAGCTACACATGATGAGACAACTAACCAGGGTACACAGTAAAAAACACAACATGAGTCTAATGAAAAATGGACAAAACTGTAAAAGGTACTCATTACTGTCATTAATAAGATTTGTGTATTTCCAGGAGGTGCTGGAATAAGCAACATCTAAAAAAGGGATGTTTTTAAAAGAATCACAGTTCTCATTCTAGAAATGCAAAGTGGTTCTCTCAAACTACATGCAGAATAGGAGACAAACCCTCCTCTTGTCCAGAGGTCTGAGGACTCCTGACCCAAGACTAGCAAAGGTCAGTGTCAGGTTGGGGTGTTGTCTGCCAAGCCACACAACTTACAGAGCCATTCATATCACTGACAAGAGAGAAAGATACAGCATAGAGCATCACAGGTGACAATATGAACAAAAAAGAAAGAACTACCTTTGTTTTTCCCAGCACCCAGTGATCTAATCTGGATTTTTCCAAGATAGCAACACAGCTCTCCTTGCTAGCAAGAGGCACTTCATGTGCTCTGAATGCCAAGTAATAATACCTACAAAATAAAAGAGTAAAATAAAACATTTTTAGTTATCATTTGATTCCGTATAGTAGATATTCTCTGGACCCATTGCCATGCCTTGTTTTTTAATAGCAAATATTTCTTGAGCACCAATATTAGCATACTAGGTAGTGAAAGGTATGCAATTTATGGTTATTAACTTATCTCTTACTTACTTCAATATTTTCTGCTATGGGTATTTCCCTTTTATTATTCCTTTATAATTCATGTTCAATGAATATTTGGCATCTCATGCAAAATCAAAGTATTTAAATCCTTTAAGAAAACGGAAATTTAGACAGCCCTTCTAGTGAAAGTCATCATTTTATGTGTCAGCATTATTATAAAATAATTTGTAATCCCATTGTATAAATTTTGACTCTGCTCTGAAAAGTCCCCTCTAGAGGAATTTGTAGATAGCAAAAGTGATCATAGTCCAATACCACTGAATCAGTCTGCTGAGCTACATGTCAATTTCAAGGTACAAAGTAGGTATGCATTTTTTGTTTTCTTTTGTCGTTTTTTAAAAAAAAGATTTTATTTATTTATTTGAGATAGAAAGAGAACACAAGTAGGGAGGAGGGGCCAGATCCCCTCCCCCCGGCTGTGAGCAGGGAGCCCAATGGGGGACTCCTTCCCAAAACCCTGGGATCATGACCCAAGCTGAAGGCAGATGCTTAACTGACTGAGACACCCAGGTGCCTGGTATGTTTTTTTCATAAAGATTTTATTTATTCCAGAGGTCGGGGGACAGTGGGTGACAGGGGACAGGGAGCAGAGGAAGAGGGACAAGCAGACTCCACACTGAGTGTGGAGCCCAATGTAGGGCTCAATCTCAGAACTCTGAGATCCTGACCAAAGCTGAAACCACGAGTCAGATGCTTAATCGACTGAGCCACCCAGGAACCCCTGGTGTAGGTATGTTTTTTGGTATAGTCACCAAAACCACATTTGTTTTCCTGAATTACACATTTTAATGAATTTCCATACTTTCTGGATAGATTGAAAGACCACTGCCAAAAGGGGTTTTCCCCCTCTCCTTTTCTTTATTCTTTATTCTCCCTGTTAAAATACACACACACACACACACACACACACAAACACACACACAATGGAGTAGATTACCCATATAGAAGAAAAACCTTACCTTAGTTTTTCTTTAAAAAACTTTCAAGGATCTATTCTCTGCTCTTTGCTGCCATCTATAATTAAATTCAACCCCTTGGAAGTTTAAAAATAAACTTAATTTCCTCGTCAAAGGCTTTTCCTGCCATTCCTCAGACAAGGCTGATCTGTTATTTTAGAATTATTGTACTTTTAAATGTAGAGCTGCTTTTACTTTTCAAAAAAATAAAAAATCACCCAAATACAAAATATGACCCTTCTTCTTGCCAAATATTCCCTATCTTTTAGTTTCTGGAAAACTAAACATACTTGATTAGCACTTTGGTCATTTCACTTTATCTTTGTGCTGTAGACTGTTTTACAGGTTAGGATATAATGCTGAATTTGCCAGAAATGTTTGCATTCAGAGATCCTGGGACTGTTTTCAAGG
The DNA here is from genome assembly GCA_004024625.1 of Mellivora capensis. Classification (NCBI taxonomy): domain Eukaryota; kingdom Metazoa; phylum Chordata; class Mammalia; order Carnivora; family Mustelidae; genus Mellivora; species Mellivora capensis. The sequence continues at coordinate 964 of PISX010018668.1, read as the reverse complement.
CTTGGAGTCTGTTTCCATCGTCAGGGAGAAGGGATAGTGCTCTCAAAGATCCCCTGAATGGCGGCCAGGACCATGCTAGGTCATCTGGCCAAGCCCAGGAACCTGTTCACAGAAGATGCCTACTGGAGGTAAGGGGTGGAGGGACAACGGGGAGTCCAGCTTAGGCCTATCTGGGCTGTTTGGGGCAATCACACAGATTCTTCAGCCTCAGTTTCTCCAGGACTGTTGTTTCAGTCAGGGCTTCTCTGATCTGACTCTTGCTGAAGTAAAAAGACTGTGTTCTGGAGTACACGGGGATGGTGGGAATGGATGGCAAATCTCTATGTGTGAATGTTTTGGGAAAGCTGAAGTACAGATAGCTTAAGGTATAAAAGTCAGAAGTAAAACCAGGAATTCCTACATTCTTTCTGTTAGGCCTGGTCATTTATAACATGAGCTCCCCTAGCTTTAATTAGCCCAGGCTCGATACTATTGATGATGAAGTATTTAAAGAGAATCTAATGAATGATCCATCCTGTGCAAGATATAAGAGGAATACAAGATATGTTCTGGCTCTCCAGTCACGGATTTCTACTTGTTTTTCAGGCATTTCTAGATGGTTCCCAGCAATTTTTAATTTCTAAATAGGCAAGAATGAATTCTGAACTAACATAAACATTAGAGCTTAACTTTGATTTCTGATCCCTCAACCCAAATCTCTTAATTTATTATGATGATAATATTCACATTTGGCTTAGTTCAGAAAGAGATGGGTAACAATACTGCAAAGAAATGAAGGTTTCAAAAAGTACTGAAGAAACATGTAAGTGGAATGTCTGTAGCAATCATGTCAGATAAGTCTAATGGATTCCCTTCATGGAGTAGTTCTGAATTCTGGCAGGTACCATGGGCAAAAAAGCACTTTGGTTGAGCTCCTATGTGTATCAATATAAGGGCAAAACTGACAGGAACCAAGAAAAAAGAT
>PISX010018667.1:0-40131 GCA_004024625.1 Mellivora capensis | reverse complement strand
CAGCTTTCTTCTGATGTCCATTAGCGTGGTAAATTGTTTTCCACCCCCTCACTTTAAATTTGGAGGTGTCTTCGGGTCTAAAATGAGTTTCTTGTAGGCAACATATTGATGGGTTTTGTTTTTTTATCCATTCTGATACCCTGTGTCTTTTGATTGGGGCATTTAGCCCGTTAACATTCAGGGTAACTATTGAGAGATAAGAATTTAGTGCCATTGTATTGCCTGTAAGGTGACTGTTACTATATATTGTCTCTGTTCCTTTCTGATCTACTATTTTTAGGCTCTCTCTTTGCTTAAAGGACCCCTTTCAATATTTCCTGTAGAGCTGGTTTGGTGTTTGCAAATTGTTTCAGTTTTTGTTTGTCCTGGAAGCTTTTTATCTCTCCTTCTATTTTCAATGATAGCCTAGCTGGATATAATATTCTTGGCTGCATGTTTTTCTCGTTCAGTGCTCTGAATATATCATGCCAGTTCTTTCTGGCCTGCCAGGTCTCTGTAGACAAGTCTGCTGCCAATCTAATATTTTTACCATTGTATGTTACAGACTTCTTTTCCCGGGCTGCTTTCAGGATTTTCTCTTTGTCGCTAAGACTTGTAAATTTTACCATTAGGTGACAAGGTGTGGACCTATTCTTGTTGATTCTGAGGGGGGGTTCTCTGCACCTCCTGGATTTTGATGCTTGTTCCCTTTAATGCCCCTACTCTTAAACATAATGTTAAATGGCCTCTTAAGTTGTGTTCCCTGCCCTTAAATAATTTATAATCTGCTGAGATAGATTTGTTCTACCTCCTTTACTGCCTTCTGCATACAATTCCATTCCTTGCCTACTTCCATCCCAAGGAAATTTTCTCCATCTGTTATCACATCACACAAAAAATAAAGGTAGGTATATTTTCATTAAATGCAGATAATATATTGAACAGTAATGGTTTAGTCTAAGACCCTCTTTGGCAGACCCGAGATGAGGAGAGCACCTAAGTGAACTCGTCCTATGTATAGATTAATTTTGCTCTGAATTTTAAAGATTGTATGGATTAGCTGGGAGATGTGCTGCACATGCCTATTAAGTTTTGAGGTGACTGACTTGAGAAATTTTCTCCTTTAGACACCAATACACAGTATTTCAGGAGGGAAAAAAAACTCATCCACATCCAATGAAGAACCCATCTCTGTGTTACAGTGCCAAGAGCTAAAGCAGAAGGAAAAAAAGGAACTGGGGAATGATCTGAAAATGCATCTACAAGGGATATTACCCTCAGAGACAGTGTCTTCTGTTAGCAAGTAAAAGGAACTTTCAAGGTGAAGTGTTTCTGCAGGTGCATTGTGATTCGTGCTAGTGCAGACTCTGGAATACCTACTAAGGGCTACTCCCCCTCCTCCTTGTGAAGAAAACCCTGGGTTTATCTGGCAGCAGTGTGTACCACCCCAGGGAGTAGACCTGCATCATCTAAGTTAATCAAGGCAACCCATTCTCTTTGCTAGTGATTGGTCAGGAGATAAGCATATAACCCGGTTCTGTCCAGTGAGATATTAAAGAAAGTCTTCGGAGAGTTTCTGGAAAGGTTTTTTCTCTCCTGGAAAGAGAGAGGCTCTGGAAAAGAGAGCTTGCATTCTACTTGGCACTCTGGGGTGTTAAGACATGGTGTGTGGAGTTGAAGCGATGTAGCAGACACACTACTGGGACACTAGAGCTAGCAGGAAAGATGAACAGAAGAGCCTGGGTCTTGGATGACATTGCTGAGTCACAGTAATCAGTGTCCTTCTGCTTGGGGCCACTTTGTGACAGCTCCCCTGTAGAACCCAAGATGGCTGGGAAAGATGGTCTTTTAATGCATGTGGTCTGCCCCTCCATGTCAGCAGCCAAACACCTCACATGTCCCATGTGGGTGTCACCCAGCCTCGGGAGAGCATGCTATTCCTGAACAGCAATCACACCAAGGTCAAGCATAACCCATTTCGGTAGAACATGGCCAACTGGAATAAGCACTGGTCTCTGACACCACTGAGGCCCTAGATCTCTTTCAGCTGCCTGGAGTAACCAGGGTCTGGTTTGTCATGGTCACCAATAAGTCAAGGGTTGTTCCTCCTATCGTAGCCTTCTTTGGGATCAACTGTAAGTGGTGTTTACTAGGATGAGGAGGGAGTAGATGGAGAGGACTGAAATCTTCAGCATGGCCCATGTTGGCTGGCATGATCTGGCCCCTCCAGCTTGCCTCTCTCCAAACTCAGTCGTCGCCTCTCTACACTTTCTCTTTGCCCTATAACTGCAGTGGTTTATGGCACAAATGCCTTCATATATGCTGCTGTCTCTGACCAAATTGTCCCCCATTGTTCCTAGCCTTAGTTAAGACCTCAGCATAGTCCCTCAAGACTCATTTCTCTAGGCAGCCTTCCCAGCCCTCCAGAATTTGTTATAGTTGTAGTTCATTTAAGATCTTATCTCTCTCCTGATAGTGCTTACCTTTATTTTGGTTTAAAAAATATGTTAAGTGAATTACTCCTTTAATGTCTGTTACACCCAACAGAATGTTAATAACATTAGGCAGGGACTGTGTCTTAGTCATTCCAGTATCCCTAGAGCTTTGCATGGTGTTGGACACATAACAGGTACAATAAACTTGCTGAGCAAATGACAGATCTCCAAAGAGAAGTTAAAATGCTGCAGACACTCCATCACCTAGGACGCTCTCAGATACAATTACTGAATTAGAACTGGAAGCTGCTTATACAGTTAGGACAAAAATATTTCTGGTAACCAGAACACCTGATGTGTTGGAGTGTTTCCAGGGCTGGTAATTTAAGGACCCACATTCCTCTTATTTTTTCATTCTGCTGTTCCCTTCAGGGCTTTGGCTTCTCTTCTTGCACCGGCTTCATTCATGGTTCAGAGTCTGCTGCCATGGTTCTAAAGTGAGAAGATAATATGCTGAGGCAGAAAAACGGAACATCTCTTCCTTGGGCCCTCAACCAAGAATGAGGGAAATCCTCCAGGACACCCCTCCCTAGCCAGGGTTGTGCCACATACCCATCCTTGAATTAACCATTGACTGGCGAAGGGAAGGGCATTATGATCATTGGAGAGATAGACCAAAGGAGAGTCACCCTGAGGCCAAGAGGGGAACCCAGATGCAGTGATTCCATGAACACAGTCATGATTGTATGAGCAAGGAGGAAGCGGGGTACGTGTGCCTATGTGGTGCTAATGCTCAGAGTGAGGAGGGGAGAAGTTTTAGAAGCATCCAAGAATGCCTGCCGCCCATCCTCATGCTGCACTCACAGGAGAAAATTCATTAGAAGAAATACTGGCAACAAAATACAGGGTACAGCCAAGGAAGAAAAGTGTCATTCCAAGGAAAAAAGAATCACCATATGAAAGTACTCAGTAATGAATTCAGCACTTATAAAATACCCTTTAAGCATGTTTAACTCATTAACAGTGGCTCCTAATATATCCCTGTCCACCGTCGATACCTTTTTGGCTGAGCTGACAGGTAACTGTAGCGATCTTCTAACAGTATAAGGCAAACACGATCAATGGAGACTGATTACAATGCAGAATTGCAAATCTCTCCAAGAGCATGAGCTCCCATGAAATCGGTGCAGGTTATTTCAGAGATCTGCTTCAAGTGCAGGCTAAGGAACTCACAGATGCACAGTGCTTAACAACTGAGTTGAATAAAGGATGAAGAGACTAATATACATAATATTTGGGTTAAAGGGCCAAAAAAAAAAAAGGCTCCTGATAAAAAATTCATGAAGTTCTTGGACGCTGTTTTTATCAGTAAGACCTTTATGTTACTAATGTGCAAGTCAGTTGTGAAGGGCAAGGTCTATTATATTATCATATAATTTGGCAAGAAAAATTAACCATCCTCTCTGCCTCCCCCCCACCAAAATTAACATCTGACTCATTTTTCCATTCTAAAATTCTGCAGGGTTGCTATTATGGCCTACATTTGGGGCCATAATATGAACTTACTCTCATAATTTATAGCTACAGCTTCCCCTCCATGGGTAACACAGTTGTGGTTGCCTTTCCATGGGACTTAAGGCCACATTTTAAGAGAGCAAATGATCTTGAAATAATAAGGACCTCCAGTATGCTAAAATGATGATTATGAAGATGCCCTAGAAACATTCTTTATGATATGATGTTAAGTATAAAGACATGGGACACCAAAGACTATCCAAGATAACTATAAGCATGTAAAAATATTTCTGTGTTTGGATCAGAACGCAAAAATTAAAGTGGGCACATATAGGGGAATTAAAGCTAATTCTTTTCTCCCTTTTCCTTTTATTCCCCCCAAATATATTTTATTCTTAATAATTTTTTTGGTTAACAATAAGCCCAGGAAATCAATATGCTTTTAAGCTGTTTAGTCTAGCACTGTAGTAGTGTTGTGCACTGATTACGGACAGACATGACTTATGCTCACAGGGCTATGAAAGGCAACCTCTAAGATGTCCCCCTGGGACCCCCATCTCCTGCTATTCACATCCTTGAGCTATTCACATCTGCCCTTGAATGTGGACTCAATTGATCAATGCTCTTCCAAAAATACAATACAGCAGAAGAGATGGAAAGTTTCTTCCAATATCAGGTCATAAAGACTGTGGCTTCCATCCTGGGTGTTCGGCCTCTCTCCCTCTTTGCTCACTCATGCTGAGGGAAGCCACGTTATGAGCTACCTTACAGACAAACCTGAGGGCAAAGATCTGGTATCTGCTGCCGAGAACCTCATGAGGGAGCTCAGTTCACACCGACATACACACACCCACACAAGGGCCCAGTTAAGCCTTGAGATGAGGGCAGACCTGGCCAACACCTTCACTACAGACTTCAGAAAGACGCTAAGCCAGAGGGAACCAGATTCCTGACCCACAGACCCAGAGACATCAATGTTATATTTACCAGTATTGTGCCTGGAAACGTCTTTTAATCTGTGGGGGCAGAATTACAGAACCGCTTTTTAGAAATCAATAAATGTCATTTATGTATTTTTATATAATAGTATTAATAGCAATCTTAATTTGAAAATTAAAAAAACACAAAGTGAAGTTTAAAGTACTCTAGAGTTTCTTAGATGATGAAAAACAAAGACTTCCCTATCACATTCTCCCCGTACTTATTGAAGGGCTGATAGTATGGCGGAGATATCTAACAGCTTTGGAATCAAAAGCTGGACATGCCAAATCCATATACCAGTGGCGGAAGGTTCCATAGATTTTCAGGTGGAAACCTGGCTGCTCGACTGCGTAAGGCAAGCTCGGGGCTTCCTTTGTTGCAGAGGTGACCTTGATCCCATAAGCAGAGAAATCCAGGTAGGGGTTGTGGTCTCGGATTTCTGGTGTGGGCATCTGGAGGGAGAAGCAGGTTAGGGAGATGATGAAGAGAAACGATTATGACAACAGAGCTTTCTGGCTGATTCTGACCTCGGCCTGGCATGGACTGACACATGTTATTGCCTGTGATTTCAACTAGCATTGGCTGAGAGCCCAGTACGTGCTAGACATGGCGTTGGGCTCTGTATACCAAAATATAAAGGATGCAGTCTTTAACTGTAAGTCTAGGCCCCAAACCAGAGTCAGTGGCATGGTGTAATAAAATGGATAAAGAGTTAAGGTATGTCTGAGCTCCAATTCTGACTGCTTCTACCAACTGGGTGATCTTATGTGTTCTTTTGTGAGGACCACCATAACAACATAAAGCAGACTGGGTTGCTTAAACAATAAAAGTTTACTTTCTCACAATTCTAGAGACTAGAAATCTAAGATCAGGGCCCTCACAGGGTTGTTTTTTTTTTTTTTTAATTTTTAATTTTTTAAATTTCTTTTCAGTGTACCAGAATTCATTGTTTATACACCACACCCAGTGCTCCATGCGATACATGCCCTCCATAATACCCACCACCAGGCTCACCCAATCCCCCACCCTCCACCCCTTCAAAACCCTCAGATTGTTTTTCAGAGTCCATAGTCTCTCATGGTTCATCTCCCCCTCCAATTTCCCTCAACTCTCTTCTCCTCTCCATCTCCCCATGTCCTCCATGTTATTTCTTATGCTCCACAAATAAGTGAAACCATATGATAATTGACTCTCTCTGCTTGACTTATTTCACTCAGCATAATCTCTTCCAGCCCCGTCCATGTTGATACAAAAGTTGGATATTCATCCTTTCTAATGGAGGCATAATACTCCGTAGTGTATATGGACCATATATCATATCTTCCTTAGTTTCCACTGAGGCCTCTCTCCTTGAGTTGCAGATGGCCACCTTCTCCCTCTGGCCTCATGTGATTGCCTCTCAGTCTGTGTGCCTTGTATCTTATCTCTTCTTCTTGTAAGGACACCAGTCCAATTGGATCAGGGCCACACATAGCCTCATGCTACCTTAATCACTTCTCTAAAGACTCTTTCTCTATAGACAGTCACATTCTGAGGTACTGGGGGTGAGGACTTCAACATATGAACTTGGGGGCAGGCAACATACAATTCAGCCCATAAATCACTCAACAGCTTCATGATGAAAAAGTCAAAGATGGTCTGGGACTGAAAATCAACTCACATTGGAAGAAGAGCAATATTGCCACTAATCCAGCAGGGACAGAAGACACAGATAAATAACTGCAAAATCCACAGGAAACATTTTCTCTCAAGATCAGGTAGGTAGCAGCTATAGGATACCATATGATTGGGAACCATTGTATCTTCCCATGCCCACTTCTCAGAGTATTACCTAGAAAATAGTAGGCACTCAATCAATAAAGGTTCAGTGAGTGAATGAATGTATGATTAGAAATGTACATAAAATATAGTACAGGTAGTTGGGTAGTAACAACTCCCACGATGCTTGAATATAACCTAGTTATTTAAATGCTTATCTTCACAGTGTTAAAATGAAACAGATTTCTTGCTCAAATGGTACCAATTACTGTGTCTCTTCCAATTTTTTTTTAATCTGTGGGTGTATGCTTAACCCACCAGTTAGCAGATGCTTGTTCTGCCTCAGCAATTAATAAAATCAGGAGTTTTCATCTCTAAAATATTCTATATTTTATTCTATATTCTATACTGCCTTTGCGGGGGGACAATGAGCCTTTGGGGATAGTACAAGATTGAGTTTGAGACGCGAGCGACAGAACCCTTCATCAACAGATCAACAGGTTAGCACAACTTCTGTGACTCACGCCGTCTCCTGTGTTACTCCAGTGCTTCTCAGACTCTAACGAGTACCAAAGTCACCCAGAGATCTCAACAAAACACAGATTGCTGGGACCTACTGTCCATAGTATCTGATTCTGGGGCTCTGGAGTGCGCCCTGAGCATCGGCATCTCAGCTGGTTCCTGGTCATGCCAATGCTGCTTGTCTAGGGAGCATACAGTAAGAGCCAAAGAACTACACCAAGATTTCTCAGCTCAGGCATTACTGACGTGGGGCCCAGATAATCCTTGGGGATAGGGATAGTGCTGTTCTGCACAACATAGGATATTTAGTAAACATCCCTGCTCCTTAGATGCCACAGCACATTCTCCTCCTAGTGTGACACTCAAAAATGTCTCCAGACATTACCAAATTTACCCAGGGTACAATCATCCCCAGTTAAGAACTACCGGTCTATTTTCTTCTGACTTACAGATTCAATTGCTGTATGTATTTCCATCTCTGCACCCAGGGCAGCAGAGATGAAGTTTTAACAATGATAGCTAATATTCTTTGTATGATAGCTAATATTCATTCAATATGTAATAGATACCATGCATTGGCTGATACTTTTGCATATATTATACATGCAAATATAATATATGCAGACACATTTGCATATATTATCCAACAAAATTCTTACAATAAACATTGATGTAGGTGCCAAGATCAGTGACATTTTCACATGTGAAGGAACTGAGACACAGTGGAGTAAGGTAAACTATGTTGTGTAACCATACGGATTAAGAACTGATTGTACAACGTGTGTAAAAGCCTCTGGGGAAGGTGTTATTATCCCCATTTGAAGATGGGGAAACTAAGCCTGGTTTATTGGACTAAGGCTTAGAAAAGCTAAAGAAGTTGTGTGGGTTGCAAACTCAGTAAGGGGTGGAACTAGTCCGCTTCTAGGACCTGTTTTCCACCTTCACATACTTTTGTGGTTGTTGTTCTATGAGGCTTCCTTTTTTTCGGAGATGAATCAGTATTCAGACACTACTACTAACTCAAGTCCGAAGTTTATTCCTATTTACTCAAATATTCTCTAATGTCCTTTGTCTTGTGAGCTCATCAAGGACACTACTTTCTATTTTGTTGTCATGTCTCCTTAGGTCTTCTTTTTTTTTTTTTTTTATTTGGCAGAGACAGAGATCACAAGTAGGCAGAGAGGCAGGCAGAGATAGAGGAGGAAGCAGGCTCTCTCTGCTCAGCAGGGAGCCCGATGCAGGGCTCGATTCCAGGACCCTGAGATCGTGACCTGAGCCGAAGGCAAAGGTTTTAACCCACTGAGCCACCCAGGCGCCCCCCCTTAGGTCTTCTTGACCATGACTTTCCTTGCCTTGAATGGCCTTGACCATTTTGAGGAGCACTAATTAGTTATTTTGTAGGATGTTCCTCAGCTGGGATTTCTCTAATATCTTTCTCATGGTTAGATTGGGGTAATGGGTGTTTGGGGAAAATGCCACAGAGATAAAGTGCCATTCTCATCATGTCATCTCATCACGTCCTACCACCATGACTTATTGCTACTGATGTTGACCTTGATCTCCTGGCTGAAGTCCTGGTTTCTCCACTGCAGTTACTCTCCCCTCCCTGCTTTGTCCTTTCCATACTGTCCTCTCTGGAAGGAAGTCCCTGTGTGCAGTCCACGTCTAAGGAATAGGAGAGATGCTCCACTTCCCTTGAGGGCTGAGTACATACAGACATTATCTGGAAACTCTCTGGGTATTTTTAAACATTTTTTTGTTTCCTTTCCAGTTCCTTGCACAAAATAAAGGTTTATGAAATGTTTCTGAATGAAAGAATAAGGAAACATTATTAGAGCTAGCATTTTGTTCCACTTACTCATTTCTCCTTCTCTCAACTATGGATGACTTGTGAGTCTATAAGCCTTCAAGGGCAGAAACCAGGCTTGGCTGCCTTTGTGGGGTAAGATCTGACAAACTGAAAATGTGGAGCCTGACAATATTTTAAAATTTGTATTCTTTTTCCTTGCATCTCAACCCAAGTATGATCAGTGATCAATTTTCTGTCTTTGAAATTGTACTATATTATATATCCTACTACCATTACATGGCAGGGGAGGGGTGTTTCAATCAGGAAAAAAAAAGTTTATAAATATGCCTGGGCCAGGGGGTGATAATGGAAAACAAAGATAAGAAATACTGCTCCCAGATGATGTTCAGTAGGTAAACAAGAGGACCACTCTGAGAGTTTGGGTAGAATACATGGCTAAAAAAAAAGGTGTCCAGGGAAAATCAGAGATCTGCCCTTTTAAGAGTTGAGGAGAGTGAGACCAAAAAAGATGTGAGTTGAGCCTTGAGCCCTTCAGAGAACTTGTGGCAGACCCAATACAAGAAATAGGAGCTTCTGAGGCCTAGATGATCTCTCCTTCCACTGACATAAGGAAAGCATTTATCAGACAGCTGTTGTGCACCTGCTTCCTGGTCATGCTCCCAACATTCATCAGATGTACATAAGCACCAGCCCAAGCTGGCAAAAAGAAGCAACAGAATCCAACATGGCTCAGAGCTTGTGGCCAATTTCCAAGGGACTTCAAGCCCCATGATTCAGCTAAGAATTCGTTAAAGGTTTAAGGGCTTTTTGGACAGAAAGAAGGTCCTGAAAAGTTTGAGGTATGCACTGACTTGCTGTAAGAGACATTTTTATAGAACTACTCATAAAAGAGCAATCTTCCTTATACCCGGAAATTATGCAGAACAGAATTTTAAAATGCAGTTACCCCTGATGAAAACCTATTACACTGATGTGATTACCAATGATCTTTGGAAGTTCTAAGTATGCATTTACAGGATCTGCTAACTGGAATGAAGACAATCATTAAGAATAACCAATTACCTCTTTTACTTATCATATTACAACTGCTATGCTAATAAACTCAAACAGCGAGCCATTAAAAAAATTGCTATCTTTTTTCCTTCTCTTTTGCCAACGTACAAATCATGCACATCAAAACAGACATCTAGGGACAGGAGGAGAAAACCAGAATTCCATAAGTATATGATATTATAACTGAGTGAGCAGTGCCTTAGGACAAACATGCAGCATGTTCAATAAAATTAAATACAAGTGGATGAGGCCCAGACATCCTTCAGCAATAATCAGAATGGCACAAAGGCAGTCATCAGGGCTTATGTGCAGATCTGTGTTTGGCAACATAGAGTCTACAGGTCAGATCTGCAGCTGTCTGTTTTTAAAATGTGTTTTGCTGGAACACAGCCACGCCCACTTGTTTACATATCACCTGTGGCAGGACAGACTCTCTTTTTGTAGGAGATAGTAGCCTCTGTCTCTAGAGAAAGAGAATGTAGTAAGATCCTTTGTGACTTGAGAATTTTAAAAAGGCTGCCCAGTTCAGAAGTGTGCATCCACAGGGAAATGCAGAGGAGATTGCACTTGAAGAGCTGGACACTGGAGTCACTCTGGCTGGGCTTGTGGGGGTAGGGCAGGTCCTTCAGTTGAGACACCCCAGGTGTGCTCAGAGTTCAGTGCTGGAGAAGGAGGTCTGCCCTCCCTGGAGGTGCCCCTGCTGGGGTCACCTGCTCAGTCTGTCTCTCTAGCAGCCAATAAGCCCCCTCCATTTGTCTGGCCATGCACAGGACATGAGCCACAGGGACCACAAAGACCACTAAGAAATGGGGGAAAAAACAGGCCACTTACAGCCCAATTCCCCTCTGCTTGTGGTTGTACAGGTTAAGGAATTACTTTTTGCTCCAAAGATGAAGACAGAAATAGGTAAGAGTCTTTTTTCCTGTAAAATGAGTGAAGCCCAGAGAACTCAGCTTTGTGTGGTCAAACACATGAAATCTTGAATGCCACCTCTCCTCTTCGGGGACCCATTAAGGGGAAAAAGGAAGCCCGTCAGCAAAAAAGGAGTTAAAAGGCTCTTGCAGTTCCAGAGACTGATGAACTGGGTAGAGGGGGAAAGGGCTGAGCTGCTACCACATACAGGCTTCTCTCTTAGGTTTTTTCCGACACCCACTGGGTACCCAACCATTCCACTCAAACCTGACTGACACTAACCTACAGGAATTCACACAGACTCCCCAGCTCAAAGGCTCAGTCCCCTTAGACTGACCCCACTTGAGACAGCAGCCACAAACAGGGTGCCCAGGCTACCCACACTTCTTCCTGACCCATGACCCCCTCTGAGGTTCCACATTTGCTGCAACAACTCCCAGAATTCTGGAAAACACTTTAGTTTTACCTGTGTTGAATTAATTGAACAAGGAGGCCATGACACTGAGACGACTCCAAAACCTTGGTGGCTTGAGATAAACCGAAAACTAAGCCCGGATCTCCTTCAAGGTTAGGAAATCAAAATGCTAATGACAACCAATCCCCAATAGCCAAGGTGGTCTTAAAGTGTAGCCAATCCATACTCGCCCTGCTTTGCTTCCACCTTTGCGGGAAGATAGCCTCTCCTCCGGAGCCCCTATGAGTGCTCCCAAGCACAATGGGCTTGGTTGCTTCCCCATTCTAAACGGTTTTGCTCAAATAAACTCTTTAAAATTATTTCTGTGCCTCACTTTATCTTTTAATATTTCTGGCGTGAGACAGGGACCCCAAGGAGACCCCCCCCCCGCGACATCCCCCAGGGGCAGGAGCAACCGGGTGAGGGTATCTGCAGGGTCTCTTAGGATCGCTGCTCTGGCTGCCCCAGGAGGCCTGGGGCACGTCCTTCTTGGACCCTTTTGTGTTATGAGCTTTCAGGCCATTTGAGCGTTTTGCTGTTGTTGCTGTTGTTGTTATTGTTGCTGTTGTTGTTTTTTCCCAGAAGGTCTGCAAACCGGGCCGGCTCAGACTATGTCTAACCTAAGAACTGGGTGGCAGGTAGGTCCGGTGTCAGACTGGTTCCGACCTAGAAACCGGATGGGTCCGGGGTCAGACTGGTTCCGGGGTCGGACTGGTTCCGACTTGGAAACCGGATGTGCCCGGGATCAGACTGGTTCCAGGGTGGGACTGGTTCCGGTTAGGAAGTGGACCGGGTCTATAGGGAGACGGGTTCCAGGAACTCAGACTCAACGGAGTCTTTTGTGAGACCACAGGTAATAAAACTTTGTTTTAGGGCCAACGAGCAGGTTAACCTTAACAGAAGATAATCTTGAATTACACGTGGCCACAATGGAGAACTTTTAACCTCGATAAGCTTGCCCGTTTACAAAGTGCCTTACACAAAAAGGGGTGTCGATCAGGCACTTGCTATAAAGGAGAGGGAAAATTATCTCTTCCTCCTCTAGCTTCTGGTGACCAGGGTGAGACCTTCTGGGACACCCCACTCACTCCGGAGCCTGAAGGCAGTGTCCTTGGAAAACTGGCAGAAGACGGCAAAAGGTAAGAATTCTTACCAAAAACAGGGATCCCAGATCTTCATCTGGTGTGCCTGGTCGAGAGAGGAAGGTAAAATTTCATGTTGTCTCTTCCTTTCCAAATTCCTATTGGAAGGCATTAAAAAAAAAAAAAATTCGTTCTCAATCTTTCCTCTCTCTAGGACAGTTGTTGCTGTCTCCTTTGTCTCATTTTCTGTCCTGAGAATTTGGTTTGACAACCGCCAGGTTGGAGGCCCCCAAAATATGGCCAGATAGAATGTGGACCGTACCCCCGTTTGTGGCTGTGGTTCTACCAACGGTTGCCAGGTCTCCAGGGGATTGTCTAAGTCCTTTGATTCTTTGGGAGTGGCTCTGGATCTTGGGAGGGCAGTATCCTTTGCATCTTCTTTGGGGATATTCTCTTATATCCTTTGGGGAGCTTCTCTTGCCAGGAATACTTACTGTTTGTCCCAAGCGAAAAAGACAATATATTCAAAAGTTTTTTGTTTTGTTTTGTTTTGTTTTCTTTTCTTTTCTTTTTAAGTAGCTCTCTGGTCAGAAGTTGGCCAGATTGGAAGCTGATAATTAAGAGCCTAGAAGAACTTTTTTTTTAGGCCTCTTCAAACCTAAGCTAAAATGAAACTGTGTACCCAGAGGGAAAAAAAAAAGCATCCTGAAGCCTTTGTGGAAGGATTTACTGAAAGATTCCAAAGAAACACAGCTCTCAATCTAGAACATTTTTTAAAGTATTTTTTAAAAATTTTTAATTATTTATGTATTTAGCTGTACACCCAGTGTGAGGCTTGAACTCACTGCCCCGAGATCATGAGCCACATGTTCCACTGACTGAACCAGCCAGGCACCCGCAGAACATGGGATCTTCTGATTTCCATCTTAGTTGAAGAACTTCTCCCTGATATACCTGATATAAAGCAAATGAAGGATAATGTAGTCGGATGGGTAGGTCCCTATTTTGATAGGATATTACTAAGGTTGCAATCCAGCCTGTGAGGAATTAAAAATAACTGTGCTTGTCTTACAAATCAGGTCTTTACAAAAACAAGAGATTTGGCTGTAGAAACAATTTAAAGCCCACTTATCCTCTTTACCAATCCCCAGACCTCTCCCATTCATCTCAAAAATCTTGCAAATACCGTAAAGGATTTGGATTTAGAAAACAAAAGCCCTTTGTGAGAAACTTTTATCTTTTCTCTCTGACTTTGAGATATCTGTGTTGTACCTTATCTTCTCCAGGAAGCCAAAAGCCAGCTCTTGAAATGCAAACTTCAGGGAAGTAATTCTTGTCAGGAAACAAACAAACAAAACAAAAAAATCCCATTTGGGAAATTAGATGGATGAAAAACCTTAAAATTCTGTGGTGGATAGGGAGAGGGGCTTCAAAGATAACTGAAAGAATGTAAATTAAACATAAAAGAGAATTTCCTCTTTGTTGGAAATTGGAGAAATCCAATGAAGTTGGAGAGTTGTTATTTGCCAAGAATGTCCTTCTTGGAAGATGCTTGTAAATAGGGTCATTTTCTTTGGCAGTTCTTGGATTCAGGGAAAGACTCTTGGATTTTTAAGTTTTCCATCCATATGTTCTTTACTTAAATCTCATGATTGGGCTCTTATTCTTTAGTGGTAATTTACAGATTGCTAGGCAGAAGTAACTTGGTGAAAATATTTGAGAGAATTGAAAAGAGGGAAGTGTAGATATGACTTTTGCTTCTGGTCAGTATTTTCCTATAAAATTTGTACATATGAAGACTGTTTTTGCTCCACAATTCTGAGATTGAGTATCCATAGTTATAACCTTCTCCCTAGATTGTAACCTGGGATGAAAGGTGGTCTCTCTGGGTACTGGATCTGTATTACTGGCAAGTGAAAAAGTTCTTCAGACTTGGTCTCCACTTCATGTTATTTTTCTTTCTCTTCACCCACCCCCTTTCTTTGAATTGGTAGATGCGCTCTAGCTGTTAAAAATGTCTGGTTTTTACTACAAAGTAGGCTGCAACTTACATCAGTGGAAATCTTGGTTACTGAAATATTAAGCTTCCAAGTGAATTTGTGGGCTTAACTGTAGAAATTGTTTGACAAGCACAAAAATATCAAAACAAGTTGGTCCATTAAGTTCACTTACGTTCATAAAACATTTTTCTCGGGACGCCTGGGTGGCTCAGTTGGTTGGACGACTGCCTTCGGCTCAGGTCATGATCCCGGAGACGCAGGATCGAGTCCCGCATCAGGCTCCCAGCTCCACGGGGAGTCTGCTTCTCCCTCTGACCCTCTCCTTGCTCATGCTCTCTCACTGCCTCTCTCTCAAATAAATAAATAAATAAAATCTTAAAAAAAAAAACAGTTTTCTCAATTTAAAAGTAATATATATGTTTATTTTAGAAAGTGTATAATATAAGGAAAACACAAAGAAGAAAATAAAATCCACCCATAAAATCCTATCATCCAGAAGTAACAGCTTATTAACAATTTAATGCATTCTTTTTCAATCTTGTGTGTTTGCAAATGGCTGTGTGTCTAAAACTCTACAATAATGTCTGCTCTGTTGTAAACTTAATAAATTTTTTGTCTCATGGAAACGAGATGATTTATGTGACCAGGGTCTGTTTTGTTTTTGATTACTGTGAATGTTCTGTCACTCACTGCTATAAACAACATTAATCTGTTGTGAATTATTCCCGCCTGGTACCTGATTTCCTTTGGGTATTTGACCTTGAGAGCCTGCTCTCTAGACTTATCTACATAAATATGATAGTGCTAATAGATTGAGAGTGCTAATAGATTAATTAGATAATATAGCCATATGTCAATGCTAATTTTAATTTTAATCTGTAGTATGCCCCCAGAAGCGAGTGGCAGCATGGGTTATTAGAACACTGACCCTGAAGCCATACAAATACGGATTTTAATCCTGACTCTGCAACTTTCAATCTTCATGTCCTTAACAAATTACTTAGTCTCTTTGAGCCTTAATTTCCCCATGGCTAAAATGACAGTAAAAACCCACATCATATGATTATTGTGAGATGAAATATATGTACAGAGAGAAAGAAATCACTAAATAAATTAGAATTAACCCACAGTGGGACTCAGAAAATTCCTTTAAGAAACCATGGCTTATCATGCCATGTACGTTTGTATAAGTGAAAAAGCCATACTCTTAGAAGGCTAAACACCAGCCTGGATTTTTTGCCCCAAATGATGCCATGCTAAGACAGCAAGTATGAGTGTTCACTCTTCAAAGGGTAACTCTAGGGCTGATGGGGCTGGCTAAATCTACACGTTGGAAAATTTCCTTCATTTTAATCTTGTTTTTTTGAGCAGTCGGGAAATTTCTCAGAGCCACATGATAATTGATTTTTGTGCATTTGCTTCTGAAAAGATGAGGGCCCTTTTCTCTCTAGCCCTTGGATGTCAATTTGCAGCCAAAGATGATTTTCATTTTTTAAGCCCCTCCTATAAGCAGCAGATTGTACAGTGCGCTTCTACCTGCACTGTCCCATAAAATTGTCACAAAAACTTATAAGGTAGTAGTAGTATGCACTTCCTAGATATTCTCAAATGTTAACCTGCATTTTACAGATTGAGGAAGCCAGTTGCTTGTTGTCTGTCAAAAAGCTGGTTTGATGACTCGCTTTGCCATTACAAGGCAGCGAGATAAGACAGTCATGTCCATGAGTTATCGCTGGCCCCTGTGGTCAGCTGATATTGGGGGTAGAGAGGCTATGTCAGAGGCGATGTATTTTCCTAGGCCCCGCCTCACCTTGGTGCCCAGGAGAAGGCAGAAGCCATGACGCTTCCCCTTCCTCTCCAGGAGGCTGAACAGGTGCTCCTGGAAGACGCCGACCCTGATGAAAAAGTGGACGTTGCGCTAGCAGCCTTCCAGGTTGTCGAAGTCCACTCCCAGCGGCCTGAGGGAGCGGACGGTTCAGGGATCCAGCACAATTTGCTGCGGGCGGCCCAGCAGCGGGCCTCGCGCGCGCCGTCCTGCACGGTCAGCTTCAGCACCCGGCCGGAGCGGACAGCGACGAGCGAGGACGCCGCCCACGGGCCCAGCGCTGACCGCCAGTACAGCCACCTGGGCACGCGGCCGCCGCAATTGGTCCGCGGCCACCCTGACCGCCAGCAGCGGCAGCACGGCCGGCAGCGTGCCCAGCACAGCGTCCAGCGCCAGCGCCTCAGTGCCACCGTCGGGCCCCGTGATCGCCGCGCCCATCGCCCGGCGCCTGCTTCCTAAGCCTGCCCAGGCTCTTGGGGGATACTGCGCTGCAGCCGCCACTCCCCTGCCCCGTGCAGGGCCCCACCCCTCCAGCCTGTCTCGGGCTTCTGGGAGTGTCAGCAGGCAGAGGGCCCAGACACGTAAATATTTCCAAAAGTGGATTAAGCTAAGTATACCCCTTCATCATTGGGCTCAGGGCTTTGTTACCCTTGGAGTCTGTCCTTTTCATATCACTTCTTGAGACCTTTTAAAGCTCCCTCGTTGAACCCCTGCAGTATTTCAAGATTACGTTTGTTGTGGTTTGTAATTATGTTCCTTGGTAACTTTTTATTTGATGCGGATCTCCTATATGTTCTTCAGAATAGGTCCAGTTCTTAGCACAACATGCCATTTGTGTAACCCAAAAAATATACCAATGTATATTGTTACCGGCTACCTATGAGGCTTCTTCCAAGCACCACCACCTGTTTTTGTTTTTGTGTTAGCTCAATATGCTAATGAATATTTGCCAAATTAAGCATTACCAAAAAGAATGTGAACTGTTTATTTTTAATCCTAACAATTTTATAGGGTGAATAGTACCGATACTATGAACCACTGAAATTATTGTTTTACTCTTCCTCAGCTTATTTACAGATTGGTGAAGGATTCAGTGAGTTAACATGATTTCTCCCAGGTCACAGAGCTAGTGAACACGCAGATGCTGGTGTCCAAACCTAGGACAGACTGACTCCAAAGTTAGTGGCATTTACAGGGCCTGCCGTTTCTTCGGTTTGTACAGTCCTTTTAGAAAGCAGCTTAGCACCAAGTTGCAAAGTGTCTAAGGTTATTCCCACCCTTTCATTCAGTAATCCCACTGGAAGTCTCTGAAAATCCAAAGTCAAAAAGAAAAAAACAAAACAAAACACAGAATTGCTTACAGAAAAAGAAAAAAGCAAAATTCCCATTTACTTAAATAAATATAAAACATTTATATTTAGTTGTTTAAGGAAAATTCTAAACATTAAAGTGTTTGAAAAATTGCAATTATATATGTCCTTAAGGAATAACACATTGGAATATTATGGAACCATGGAAAGAATGTTTTGAAAAAGCTAGGAAAATGATTATTTCTATAAGTAAAATAAAGCTGGATATAACATTGGCTAATGAAGTATCCTCCACAACTCTGCATGGGTGTTGATAGAATTGGACACTGCTGGGTGTGTATGCTTAGTAAATATTAATTGATAATAAAGACTGAGATAAAGGATAATTTCTAAAATTTTTTCTACACTTCAGATTTTTTCTATGGTGAGATGTTTTGTTTTTATAATACAACAAAACTATAAAGATGCCCTAGAGTATATGCTTGCTTATAAATATCTATCATTCCTACTGATAGATGAGGAGTGGGGGCCCCAAAATTTATTCTCACCTGGTGTCCCATCTGTCATATGTGTGCAGTCTGGGTCTTTTGACTCCAAGTCATATGACCTTACCGGACCTTGAACTGTGCTGCCATGTTCCATGCTCTGCATTAGGAGACAGGAAACTGAATTCTAGTCTCTGCCCTGTCACTGGCTTGCTGGATGATTTGGGGTAACTCACTTTTCTCAGAGTCTCTCTTTCTTGGATTTTGCCCTGCTGATTATAAGATGGCTTTCTTTGCTCTTCTCTCTTTCGATGGAGAGAGAGCTGTATCAAGAAGAGTTGATCAGGGGCACCTGAGTGGCTCTGTGGGTTAGAGTCTCTGCCTTCGGCTCAGATCATGATCTCAGGGTCCTAGGATGGAGCCCTGCATCATGCTCTCTGCTCATCAGGGAGCCTGCTTCCCCCTTTCTCTCTGCCTGCCTCTCTGCCTACTTGTGATCTCTGTCAAATAAATAAAATCTTAGAAAAAAAAAGAGTTGATCATCATGTCTAATATTGCTCCCTCTGGTCACTCCATCTTTTTCTCCCAATTTTATTTTCTTCTGTTACTGTTTTCATTTTGTCCTTATGTTATACCATTTTGTTGTGTCGATCTTTCCACATTTTGTGGTATCATTTTCAGAAATGACCTTGTTTATTTCTTTGCCTGTTTATTGTATGTTTGCTTATGTAGATAAAAGCTATGTGAGATCATAACCTAGCCTATCCTGGCTGATACGGCACCAGAAACCCAACTCAAACGGAAAGGATAATTTGTCTTGTATAGCTTGAAGGGTTGGAGTAGCTCATAGAATTTACAGAAGTAGAAATCAGGACTTCAGAAATGGCAAGTTCCACATTGTGCGAACACATACCTGTATGCGCTTATTTCTTTCACCACCCCCCCCACCTCAGCATTTCTCATTACCGCATATCTTTGCTTTCCTTCACCCTACATGTTTCATCCATCTGGAAGGGAAGAATTCTGACAGAAGCCCTAAATTCACTTGTTTCAATTTAACATTTCCAGCAGTTTCATTCCCCCATGTCAGAGGGCAGCTACTGGAAAAGATTCTAATTGGTTTTGCTTGGGCTATGTATGCTTCTTTGAACCAGTCACACTAGGAGTAGAATCGTCAGCGGTGCTTGCTCATGTGTGTGTATTTTTTTTAAATTGTTAGCATACATTCAATTTGGTATTTCTGTGCAAAAACTTATTTAAATCATTGACCATTTTGTGGTGTTCAGTTTAGGTAGAACTGCATAGTAATAACCTGTAGTCCACTTAACTTCCATATGTAAGTAGAGGTACTCATATTTTCTTCTTATGCTCCAATGAATAGTTTTGCTCTCCTCCTATGTGCCATGTTGTTACATCCTTGAGTGTAGGAACAATAACTTCCTTCTTTTCTGTCCTCCAATATTAGGAAGGAAGTGCTTTATAGTTAGTAGCTACCCTCTGAATTTCTGACATCAGATTAAATGAGCTGCTTAACTAGCTGAATTTGTGGGCTTCTTCATTCATTACATAAGCTTTATTTGGTGAGGATATGATTAGTTTTCACTACTCTGAAAGCAGGAAAGACTAAAACTGTCTTTATTTTTAGTTTAAGAAATGCTATTCAGGGGGCGCCTGGGTGGCTCAGTGGGTTAAAGCCTCTGCCTTCGGCTCAGGTCATGATCCCAGGGTCCTGGGATCGGGCCCCGCATCGGTCTCTCTGCTTAGCAGGGAGCCTGCTTCCTCCTCTCTCTCTGCCTGCCTCTCTGCCTACTTGTGATCTCTATCTGTTAAATGAATAAATAAATTCTTAAAAAAGAAAAAAAAAGAAATGCTATTCAGTAATGCTAGGGAAGAGAAAGAAATCATTGATCATTTCAATAAAGCCTCCTTTACATCATGAATTTGAGGCTCTCTTATTGATATTTCCTTTAACTAATCGATTTTTACCTTGTACCTCCTTTAATGATATGAATAGCAGTATCTGTGGTAGGCAGAAAAATTGCTCTCAGGATTGTTCTTCAAGCAGATAAACTGCAGATCTTACCCTTGACATTTGAGTTAAAGAAAAGTAGACTTGCAGGAATCCATCAGAGACTGTGTCTAGGCAAGTAACTGAAGCTTTAGGCCCTTACCAGCAGACCGTGGTGTGTGATGTAGTACTCTCGCTTTCAACTGTAAACTTTTAGAAATACAGAATCTAGGGCCATAGCACAGACCCTCAGGGGCTGCAATTTAAGAAGTTTCTCAGGTGATTTGTAAGCATAAGTTTGAGATGCACTGCTCCAGAGATAAGAATCAGATTTCTGGAAGGCTTGTAGGGCCTTGAAGGTTGGGCTTTGAATATAATTGATATCTTTAGGAAGCCAGCTGTTTACTCTAGGATGACAATGTTGGAAAATGGTGATGTCCTCCTACCATGAGCTTGTGTGAGACATTACTAATTTGTTCAGGGGACTCTTTCTGCCAGAGTTCAGGATGCTTGTCCACATTCTCTACCTAATTTGGTAACTTTCATGGAGATGGAAAAGTTGGCCTGAGAGTTAAGATCTATTTATCAGTCTCTCCTGAAGACCAGTTGTTGTTTGCTAAGTAGTGTTTAACAAGCAAAATAGACCAAAGGGAAATCTGGATTATTGAATCTTGCAGGTATGGCTTTTGGATAATTTGTTGGCCAAATAATAAAGTCAAGGTCATGAGCTTGGACCTCAGCAAACCGGATAATCTCTTAATCCACTCGTTCTGATCTTGCTCTGTCTCCTATCCATTTGCTCTTCCTCATGCTAAACTCATTTTGAATTCCTGTCACTAACTTTCATCTGTTATTTTAAATTAATCTTTTCTTGATTTTTCTGGTTGGGGTACTTGGGAGAAGGACCATCCTAGCTATAAGCCCCATCTCCTGGAGGCCCAAACTCTGACACTGACTTGTATGAACACTGATTGTCTATATTCACCCTTTTGAAACAAACTCAGACTGAATGCCTTATCAAGGTCATCTGCTTGCCCAAAATGTTACCCCAAATGATAGAAACTGGGAGGATGGTTTAGAGTCCACTTCCATTGCCTGCTTGAACAGGCTTGACTTTGTCACAGTTCCCCAACGGTTGCCAAAGATGTAGGATCTGAGTCAGCTTTTTGAGTTCTGTTCACAATTCCACTACTTTCTGGAGTGTGATGTGGGGCAAATTAGCACATCTCTCTTTTTTCAGTTTGTTCTTCTTTCTGTGAAGTGAAATAAATCTAGAGCCTAATTCCCAGGGTTGCTCTGGAGATTAATGAGAGTTATGTAAAAGTTGGCACAGTACCTGCAGTATGCTGAGGTTTTACTACCACTAATGTCTACTAATTTCATTAGTGTCATAATCTTTGCAGGGATTCTGACTGTGATGGAATAGGGGATTGATCAGGGTCAACCAAAAACAATTGTAGATAAAAGTTTCTTTTTAATATTATCTCTTCCCTCCAGACTTAATTCCTTATTATCATGTAAAATTATTCTCCTAAGACATTTAATCATCAGTTTAGTCAGATCCAGGGTATTTCCTCCCCCAAACTGCCAAGTTTGATATAAACCAAAATAATTTGAATAACTAACCAACATCCAAATACATCCACATCAACCAGAACTCAGGCTTTATTATTGTGCAGTAAAAAAACTAAAACTTAATTCCAAGCACATGTAATTGAAGTTTGCAGAGAAAGATATTGTTCATAAAACATATTCAATACTTAAAGGAAAAAGTGACATTTATTTGAAGAACAGAATATACTTAGAATTTTTGGCTTATAAAAAGCCCTTTTCCCCCAAGCCTAAGCTTTATAATTTCATATTAGGCAATGAAGTTATTTTATATGATCTAAAACTATTTAATGG
The DNA here is from genome assembly GCA_004024625.1 of Mellivora capensis. Classification (NCBI taxonomy): domain Eukaryota; kingdom Metazoa; phylum Chordata; class Mammalia; order Carnivora; family Mustelidae; genus Mellivora; species Mellivora capensis. The sequence goes on along the minus strand of PISX010018667.1, from coordinate 18,097 downwards.
AAATAGCATTTGACAGAGTAAAATGTTACATAGATGTATGACCCCAAAATAGTAGTATTTAAATCCAATGTTCAACCTCCGAAGGTAGATTTCCCCAATACACTTTAATATATGCTTGTTTAGACATACATAAGTATATAAATGTAGAAAAGGAAACTGACATATATAATATCAACCCTCAGTTTCATCCAGGAGGATTAGGATACTAAAGCCAGGGAAAAGTAGACATATTTTTCCCTACTTTATTTTGCTACACAGTCACCTTAAGGTTACCCGTTCAAGTCAGGAATCGTAATGTAATTCTGGGACTAGAAATTGACCAAATATGCTGCTTAATCATTTCCTTTCAGAACTTGTCTAAGCATTTCCAAAACCAGGGCATGTATATGGTGGAGGAAGAGGGTCATGAAGAAAACAAAGTGAAATCAGAACACTTCTGAGACATCCATGTTCTGATGTGTCAACAAGATGGAGCTCCCACCAGGGGATGCAGCAACTCAGAAAAGTTTATGGGCTAGCAAGGTTCTGGGACTGGGATGGAACAGACAGGGCATCAGACGGAGAGATTTCTGGATTTTATCACACCCAGACTCTATGATTGAGAGAATTCTCATCAATCAAATATATACTAAACTTTCAAGAGAAAATCGTCCAGGTAACTTGTGTTTTTAACATAGACCTCCTTTCTATATACAAGGGTAAGTGGGAGGGGTTTGGTAGCCCATTTTGCAGAAGCCACATTAATAGTGTGCACATAGCTGGATCATTATTTTCTGATCTCGTAAACCCCATGGAGGGCAAAATCACAATGAAATGTGGTAGCAAAATTGGCTGACTCCTGTATTCCCATGGACACAGATGCCTGTGTGACAATTCTGACTTACTCTTGCAAACCATCAGCCTATAAATCATGACTGAGCTTGCATGTTTGAGAAGGCCCTATTAAGGGATGACAAATTCACATATGTACCTCTTGCTACTACGACAGACCTCATCACTCCATTTGCCCTGAGCTGACTGGGAGAACAGGGCACAGTTTTCTCGCTTACCACCGTTGGGCTGTGCACGGTCCCAGTTGAGGAAGGAGATGGTGACTCCATGGACATCAACAAACTTTCCCTCTGTGACCATGTCATTGATGCCTAACCAAAAATCGTTGACACCTGGCAGGCTTCTTTTACCGTAGTCTCTGAGGGCATTGATTTCGTCGGAGTTTCTGGGGATAACCAAGGTTCCTCCCTTGGAGATGCAGTCTTCATTGGCTTCATGGAAGTGCTTCAGGCCTTCTGAAGCAAGGTAGCATTTCTTGTGAACTTTTGTGCCTCGGAGACAGACTGTAAAGATGTGAAATTTGATATAATAAGATGCCTTTTGAGTGTTCCACATCCAGGATTGGACTTGAAAAATAGCAGTTAATATTTGTGGAATGAATGATGTGTCATCATAATGATGAATTAATATTTATGGAGATTTTGTATGTTTCAGACCCTGTGCCAAACACTTTATAATGATGAACTCAGGTAATAATCACAGCAGTCACATGAAGTGAGATTTTATTACTCCCACCTTTCCATATCAGGGTAGTGAGGCTTACAGAAGTTGTTACTTGCAATGACTTAATGGGTAAAAACATAACTTACATAACATATGAGATCATAACTACACAAACCCAGGTCTGTCTCACCCTTAAACCATTTTTTGGCCTCGTGCTGCTCTGATATACACACGCTTGATAGTTTGCATAGCTCTGTTGTGCGCTGCTTCCTTGGAACTTTTGAAACTGGATGGTATTTCATAATTATTTAACAAACAAACACAAACAAAAGTCTGAGTTGACATATAGAGCAACACTAGTTTTGTTATCCAGATAACTCAGCCCTGGTAATTCTGTTCGGGTTATCCAGGATAAACCAAACATAAAGATAGTTTTAGGGCAAAGCATTGGAGAACCAGGGTCTGACATTTGTTAGGTGTGTAATTGTTGGAGAAAATACTTAATTTTTCTGTGCCTCAGTTTCCTCATCTGGAAAATGAGGATAATCATAATGGCGCCTATCTCATAAGTTGTTGGGGGACTAATGAGTTCATGTTTGTAGAGTATTTATAGTGCCCATCAGCGGGTAAAGCCTTAATAAAACTCTCTTGCCTTTTACATGGGCATTTGATCTTCCTTTAGCTTCTGAATTCTGTTCCTAGGAAGCTGATAAAGGGAAATATATCAACAGTATTACTAGGCAAAATTGGTTGTTTTTTTTTTTTTGATTTTTTTTATTTATTTATTTGACAGACAGAGATCACAAGTAGGCAGAGAGGCAGGCAGAGAGAGAGAGGAGGAAGCAGGCTCCCTGCTGAGCAGAGAGCCCGACGCGGGGCTTGATCCCAGAACCCTGGGATCACGACCCGAGCCGAAGGCAGAAGCTTAACCCACTGAGCCACCCAGGCGCCCCACTAGGCAAAATTGTTTATAGTAAAAACGACCTTGAACTGATAACATATAGCTGGCCTGGGAGTTATAAATCCTTAATGGAAGACTGTAACTTTAGTCTTCCCTGAAAGTGGTAACTCATAATTGGACAGGTCTCTTGCAGGACCCATGAAGTTCTGCTTTTGGAGTTGCTATGTAAGGTATTGGATCCTGGAGCTATAAGCCTTGTGGGCAAGGGCTGTTCTTGAACCCATTCAGTATGGCTCTATTTTCCTTACCCCTGGGATCCAAGGAGAGTGGCTCCTGGACAACAGGTGTAGAGGGCATAGCTTGCTGGGAGTTCTACCCCTGTGTAAAGAGGAATGCCCAAGTTGTGGTTCTAACCAGTGGCCTTCTATTTGCATCTGGTGCTCCATGTGGCCAGAGTGAATCCTGTGATCCTGCGTTTAGTTGAACCTCAGCAGATCTCCCAGTGGGCACTTAGTAAACATCTAATGAATGCTAATTATTTTTGCCAATCAATATTTGCTTCAATTCCGTTTCTTTGCCTATTAGAGAATAATTATGGACAAATTTTTAAAATGAATTATTGAAATGTGTATTTATATTTCTGTGCTATCCATATATAGGAGAAGGGAGTGGAAAATCAAGCTGATTTTCCCAAACAGTTGTCTCCCCAGCTTTTGAGTCCTTTCTGCTGGACACCTCGCTGGGTTGTCAATGTCTCTTTTAAAAGTGTCACCTAGAATTTGACATGTACCCTAGGTATGGTTTGAATTTCTGGAAAATCACAATTTCTTTTCTGTCTCTTTTGAGACAAGGCACTGAGGAGTCAGGTCTTACCTGTCTGTAGGGCTTGCATTTCCTTCAGGGCATTGACTTCTCTCCAGAGCTTTTCAACTTGCGTCTTCAGGTCTCCATCCTTTTCTGGGGATATTTTAGGGTGGGGTAGGGTAGGAGGAATGAAAAGCATATGATTAAAATAAGATAAAAATAAAAGTAAAGCTTTGGGGCGCCTGGGTGGCTCAGTTGGTTGAGCAACTGCCTTCGGCTCAGGTCATGATCCCAGACTTCTAGGATCGAGTCCCACATCAGGCTCCCAGCTCTTTGGGGAGTCTGCTTCTCCCTCTGACCTTCTCTCTCATGCTCTCTCTCACTCATTCTCCCTCAAATAAATAAATAAAATCTTAAAAAAAAAAGTAAAGCTTTGGAACCCAGAATCTAAAGTGAGGGTGGTTTTGATGAAACTGAGCCAAGTGTGCATGAGAATTAATGCGTGAAAATAAGTTGGCCATGAAGATTCATAAGAGCTTGGTTGTGGTAATAATACTAGATGATCCTTCTGTGAGAGAGGGATGCTATGCCTCTCCCCCATCCTGTGGGACTCTCCCTCCATCAGGCATCAGACTTACTGACTTTCAGAGCATCTTAGACCAAGGTATGTCATCTCAGAATCCATTCCTTTGGGTTCCTCCTGCCTGGAACAAACATTCTTGCTCCAGCACTTGTCCGTCTCCTCACTGAGCTGAACTATCTTTTCTAGAAGGCTTTTCTGGTTATCATCTCTATACTAGCATCTGTCTGACTAATCTCTTTTCTTTGAACCTTTACTTTTCTTCAGAACACTTTTCTCTGTAATTGTTTTTACTTACTTAATTTCATATAGCACCTAATAGCTTTTCTTAATGTTTGTTGAATGAATGAACAAGATTCTAGGACTGATGGGGTCTGTCTTAGAAATAGTTTGAACTCTTTGAAGGCAAGAATTATAATAAATTGTAATAAATAACAAAAAGAAAAAATATTAAGAACCACCTTACACTGTGTACCAGGTGCTAATTCTTTCAGTATTCCTGCAAAATAGACACCATTACTGTCCTCAGTTCACAGAAGAAATGGGCACAGGAATTAACCTGCTTTAGGCCAGCCAGCAAATAAGGTGCAGTCAGGATTTGAATCTGTCTTACTCCAAGTCTGTGCTCTTCACATCCTTCTGATCTTCTCCTGCACAGTAATTGCCTGATCGCTAGCACATAGCCTTGGACTGAGAAGATGCTTAAAGCTTGGTATGAACTATTACCACCTGCCTCTTTATATAGATGCCATATGGGGAATCTGTGTTCCATCCTGGATTTTTTAGGATAGTCCTAAATCCACACATGCTGATTGATTATCCTCTTAAACATAAGCTTTGCAAGCCAGGTGTTTCCACATTGAGTTAGGAAAGCCTTCTGGGTTCCCAGGGGTGAACCCCATCTGTGTTTCATATGATATTGAACATCATTTCTGAAAGCATCCAGTAGCTCAGCTCAGAAATACAGTACCCCAAGAACTTCCTCAAAGAGAACAATCCAGAATAAATGTAAGGGTACATTCAGAATGCAAAATCATCAACTGTTGGAGGCCAGGCTCACCAAGACCACTGAAGACTTTCTTCCAAGTTTCAAGTTGTCAGCCATACAAATGTCATCCCTTCTCTCTCAGCTTCCTGCTCCATTCCATATAAATATGTGGCCTCTAAAGGGAAGCTGTAACGTTGTAATTAACATGAAGACATAAATAATATTAGGCTCCTGGGAGATCATTGTGGGAATCATTATCCAGGTGACTTGGCTTCTCCTTCTAACCTTTGTGACAAATGTGGATGTGTTTTGTCTATAACGAATACAGGGACTATTTCAGTGTAAAATTGAATTGTATTCATTTCTGCAACATATAATTTATTGAGACCTATGAATTAAATACCAGGGAAATTTTGTTTTTTAGTTAAGTAAGTCCCTTGTTTGCCATTTTGAGTAAAACAAAAACAAAAACAACAAAAACTCCCTCTCCTTTTATTATTGTTTTTCTCCAGAAGTAGCTTCCGTGTAAAAATGCAGAATTAATTCTGGAAAATCACCAGTAAACCTATGGAATATATATACCTCCACCTCATGAACAACCAAAGAAATGTCAACCTTCTTAACAGTCAAAGAAATGAAAATTAAAAGAGAGGCATTTTGTTTTTTGGTGTGGTTGACTGAGCTTAAGGTGTGATATAATGTTAAGTTGTCGAGGTGTGTGGGAATGGCCATATACTGACGATGGGAGCAGTGTAGGTTGACGCTATTATTTTGGGAGACAGTTGGAAAGTGTGATGAACCTGCAGTTTTCTAGAGGTGTATCTTAACTGAGGCAGTGGATCAAAAACAAAATAGATGGGAAGCCACACAGAAGTTCACCAGGAGGGGCGCCTGGGTGGCTCAGTGGTTAAAACCTCTGCCTTCGGCTCAGGTCATGATCTCAGGGTCCTGGGATCAAGCCCTGCATCGGGCTCCCTGCTCAGCAGGGAGCCTGCTTCCCCGCTCTCTCTCTCTGCCTGCCTCTCTGCCTACTTGTGATCTTTGTCTGTCAAATAAATAAATAAATAAAATCTTTAAAAAAAGAAAAGCAGTTCACCAGGAGACAACAGATGACATGATCATGACCCATCTGTGCAGTGGAATATTATGCAGCCTCTAGAAGGACCTATGCATCCCTTATGTTGATAGTTATCCAAGATTTGGTAGATGAAATACATTAATAGCCAGTCCTTATTTGGCTAAAAATAGAAGGTTTTAATTGTGCATTAGAACAACTCTGGGAATGTTATTTCCCAATAAGTAATAGTGGGTAATTCTGTGAAGAGGTCTGAGAGAGGAAAAAAACAGCCTTCACTTTTGATTTCATAAAGTTGGGTATAATCCCCAGGTACTTAAAATGTTTTCAAATTGTATGTGTTAGTGGAGAGAGAAGTGTTTGGTAAGTTTAGGCTTACTGCTTCACCTACTGCTGTAGAATATGCTTTCTTGGACTTCATAGCAAAAACACACAAAAATTCCTTTGGGAGGATGATGCTGAAGAGGTGTGCACAGTCAGTTAAAAGGCAAACAGGGAAAAGCATGTGTGCACACTTGCGTGTGGTTGGGGATGGGGTGGGGGAGGATCTACATGACCTGAACCAAATGATCTCAGAAACATCCCCACAGCACACACACACACACATCCACATGTTCACACCCCTCCCCACATCCCTGCTGGGTGGCCACTGCTTTGCCACTGCTTCCCAGAGGTGAAGAGATGCTGACACCAAAAACACACCCTATCATCACACAGTATCTCCTACCTCCCTCTTTCCCATGCCCTCATCTTCACCGGTATACTTTATCACTCCTGAGAAGTATTTTAATCTTCCATTTAAAAGAGGTAACAGGGGACGCCTGGGTGGCTCAGTTGGTTAAGCGGCTGCCTTCGGCTCAGGTCATGATCCCAGCGTCCTGGGATCGAGTCCCACATCGGGCTCCTTGCTTGGCAGGGAGCCTGCTTCTCCCTCTGCCTCTGCCTGCCACTCTGTCTGCCTGTGCTCGCTCTCTCTCTCCCTCTCTCTCTGACAAATAAATAAAATCTTAAAAAAAAATAAAAAATAAATAAATAAACAAAATAAAATAAAAGAGGTAACAGGAAAGTTTAATATTGTATAAGGGAAAAGATTCCACTGAAGAAACCTTGCATCAGACTGAAATCATAGAAATAAATACCCCCCTTTGCAAGGCACTTTATAGTATCCAAAACACAACACCCAAGACAAGCCTCCTTTTACCCACCACCCATCCGTGTGTGTCAAGTCTGGCTTGCACTTTGTTGGTATGTTTCCTGTATTTTGTTACTACTGAAGTGAAATCAATAGGAAAATAGTGTCATAATATTGACCTTGAAATATGCTGAAACGAGAATGAAAATGACTCAGAGGATGAGATAAAACATCACTCCGTCTCTCTTGATGCTTTTTCCCTCATGCTGTGCCTCTAGCATATTGCAAATAAATTGCTCTCATCTTTTTTCTTTGCAAGATTTTTTTTTAAAGATTTACTTATTTGAGAGAAAAAGAGAGTGAGCAGGGGGAGAGGCAGAGGGAGAGAGAGAATGTCAAGCCGACTCCCGCTGAGTGCAGAGCCCAACGCAAGGCTCAGTCTCACGACCCTGAGATCATGACCTGAGCTGAAATCAAGAGACGATCCCTTAACTGACTGAGCCCCCCAGGAACCCCTGTTTTTTTCTCTTTTGCCTCTTAACCCAGTTCAAGCCACCCAGACTTTAGGATTGCTTAGAGAATCAGTTTTTCATTAAAATATTTTTGAATGCTATATGACTTTGCATAATGACATATCTTTAAGTTTAAAAACAGGTTCAATTTCTCTCTGACATGAAAAAACGTAAATGTGTAGGATAGACTGTCTTTATGCTGTCAAGGGTATGAAAATATATCTGTGTGATAACCAGTGAGAAAATGGTCTAACTTTGACTATATTTTTAATAAGATTATAGTTATCTTACAAATATGTTTGAACAGTTATACAGTATCTAGGAATGAAACAGTATATTCTAATTACTGTCAGTCTATTCTACTTGATCCCTTGTTCATAATAACCAGATATCCACCTATCCAGGTTAACTTGCTCTGAAGAACATTCTGCATGGCTAAGTTCACTTGACAAAGGATATACAACACAGACATTTTTTCTATTAAAAAAAGGACCTACGCGTGATTCCTTTAAATATCAAAATGTTCCAGAAAATTAAAAGGTCACTCAGTCCCCTGAACTGCCATATCTGCATGATAGCATGGTGCTATCACCAGAGACAGTTGTGCTGGAGGAGTCTGGAAATGAACATTGCCCAGTCCCTCCCCACACTGTGCACGCCTAGAATTTTGCTGGCCTGAAAAGCCCCATTACCTTTCACTCGGCGTTTGCTGTGCTTCTTGGCTTTAAATTTGGACGTGTGGCTGGTGGTCTGGTCCAGGAGTAAGGTGATAACCAGGATGTAAATTACAAGTCCATTCTTTGCCATGGCTCTTGGTCAGGTCTGGTGCCCACTTTGCCAGCTCCTGTGAAGTAGCGGAGAGCAAGAAGACTGCACAGCCTCATCTTGCCCTAGAGCGCCTGGGGCCAGCTTTATAAAAGTGCGTGTGAAGGTTGGCTGGACTCCTGCTGACAAAATGTTTGGATTCCTCGGCTGGCCACAGCATGAGGTGGCCCCTTGTTCTTGTGTCTCATGTTAGACTTTTCTTGTTTTTAATGTTCCTATTACATTCTCTACTTCACTTGCCTTTTCACAGTAAATCAGAGTTAACTAAGGGATTAAGGCCTTTGCCTGCTTTCTTATTCTTCTTTCTTAAAGTCCAGGAGGTTTGGAGTCTCTCTGTGAAGACCCCCCCTAATTAAGCCCTTGATTTGGAGCTCTGAAGTTCACTTAATGATCTGGGAAATTTAGTCCCATTTTCAGGGCAAATAAATAAATAAAGCACACCCTCGCCCCCAAAGTAGGAAAGCTCCTGCCTCTGTGTGTGTGTGTGTGTGTGTGTGTGTGTGTGTGTGTGATGCCAGAGTCTACACACACTCAAGGGTCTACACAGCTCAAGTGAAACTTGGGAATGGTTTGCTCACCGAGTATAACAGGGATGGCCAAAGGGATGGTCCATGATCAGACAGAAAGCTTTCTTTTAGGATTTTGTGAGTTCATCAGGAGTTACATTTTTGGGAAACATACCTTAGAATGAAAAGAAAATTAAGATGATTAATTATTTCTATAAGAATTAATGTAAAACATAAACTCCAGCTGTTTTGCAAATCCCCATCACTCAACACTTTCTGCCTTGAACTTACCCCAAACACTTAAAAAATCCTTTGAAAGAGAATATAGAAATAACAGAAGAATAGAATGAAAGACTTAGTATAATTATTCTTACCTTAACAATGGGCTTTTTAGGACAAGTACTAGGAACCAGATAGGCTTTTGTATCAAAAGCAAGGATCATCCATTATCTTTCTTTTTCTTTTTGAGACAACATAAGATCAAGGACTGATTGATTCCCTCTGGATCTTGGAAAACCATAGTCTAATCTCTCTTCATTGCCTTCCTGTGAGAACCTCTTTGTACCCTACCCATGTATTAACACTGAAACAAGACACTGATAGAGAAAAATCTGACATGATTTAGCAATGTAAATGTGAAATAAAGAATAGAGAGTTTACTTATAATGCAGACTCCCTGTACTGATTGGGCAGTCTGTGAGTAGGCACTTCACAGCATCCTAGAAACAAGCTGAGCTGGGTTCAGGTTTGTATTTCACCCATTTATCAGCTGTGTGTTATTGGGCAAGTCACCAAACCTGTCTGGGCCTGTTCTCACACAGAGCTAGGAAAGCCTACTTCATAGGGCTGCTGGAAAGAGTAAATGAAGTAATAGCTATAAGCCCTTAGCACAATGCCTGGTGCCTAATGATAGGAATAGTAACAGCATCTGTACCATCCTTACCGTTGATTATAATAGTATGTACACTTCATTCCATGGAGCACCAGGTCTGTTTATTCTTCACAGCAAGCCTATGGGATAAATATTCTCTCCATTTACAGATGATCAAATCTGAGCCTCAGGAAAGTTAAGCATACTTGTTCATCACTCAGATTCCAGTGGAATTGGAGTAGAATTTAAAATCTAGTTTTAAATGACCGTGGAAGACCTCTCCTTGACCTGGCCTGTGAAAAATGTGCTTTGATTGGAATAGGGAAAAGGATCAGTGCTCTATAACTAATCTTACGATTGATTGAAAATACTTTTTGCCAGCTTCTCAAATCCTTTCCTCTGAGAAGAGATTCTGAGTTACAGAAGAGTCGTGGAAAGCTAATGATTTCTCTTGGATCTTTGATCTGTGCTATGTTCTAACTAGATTTGTAAGAAAAGGCTGTCTTTTTTCTTCAAAATAAATCTATATTGTTTTAGGCTCTTTTTCCTTTCCAGGAAGCCTCTGACACTTTTTGGATTTGTTTTCTTTTAGCCAGATTCTAAAACCTATGCTTTCATTCCTTTAAATTAAAAGACTTTATTTTTTAGAAAAGTTTTAGATTTCTAGAAAACTTGAGCGGAAAGTATGGAGAGACTGCCTTTCCCCCTCCCCAGTTTCTCCTATTATTAGCATCCTGCAAAAAAACAAAAGCCAAAGAAAAAATCTTGCACGTGTGTGGTGTATTTGTTATAATTGATGAATGAATATTGATCTATTACTCTCCGTTAAGGCCTATATTTTACATTAGGGTTCATTGTTTGTATCGTACAGCTCCGTGCTTCTTAGCAAATAATTGTATAATGTCATGTATCCACCATTACAGTAGCATCCAGAAGAGTTTTGTTGAAGTCCATACTTTTAGTTCTAATTAAATATTTGAGGATTCGCTTCTTCCCCAGCTGTACTGCCTGGTACCCCTCAGGTCTCTCTCCTAGCTGCTCTAACCTGTTACTTTCTCCCTAGATGATCTTCCTTCTTCTCATGGCTTCACAGTCTCTGTCTGGGACTCTTTCACATTTACCTCTCAGTCTGGGTCTCCTCCTTCAGAGTCACAGTTCCATTTGCCCGTGTGACCCTTCCAGGCGGATGTCTCAGAGACATTTCAAACTTGTGATGGTTAAAGCAAACTTCTGGATTCTTTCCCCATTAACATCCCATGAATTTCAGAAAGCCTATTCTTCCTGACTCTTCTCCAGTGCTGTTAATGTCCCCAACCCACTCAGGGGTTCATATCTCAAATCTAGGAATAATCTTTGTGCTTTGCCCACCCACCCCCGCCCCAGACCTTTGTCTGCAACACCCTTCCTTGCAGCCTTGTCAGCAGCAACCTTGTCAGTAGAAATGTGTGGTTTCTACTTCTATGTAGATGGTTCCTCTTTCTTGCCATCATCCCATCTGAAGTCACCAAGAGCTCTTGTCCTGGCCCAGCTCAGCCACTCTGCTCCTGCCCAGCTTAAGTGAATGCTCCACACATCACTAATGGGATCGTTACTCTCTGACTTAACACCTTCTAAATCTTTTTGTTGTACATAAGTTGAAACCTGGACTTTTTGTTTGTTTTCTGAGGATCTCCTACCTGGTGAGACCCACCTGGTTCTTCCTGGTGACTTTTTCCCTTCATGGAGATCCTTTGCCAACTTTGAGTCATATTTAGTTCTGTCTTTCCATTCCCACTGTGATTTTCTACATGATTTTTTTTTGTCTCTATACTGTCACCCCTTCCCAAACTCAGACTCTTGGCATGAGTCCAAATTAGTGCTACTTTGTGTATGACCAACTCTTTCTTGTCCTCCAGATCTGAACTTGAAGATCACCTTCTCACACGTCTTCTCTATCTGCATAATGTAGCAAGGTCCTTCTCTGTCTTCTCCAAGAAGGTACCCTGCTTCTTTTATAGCCCTTTCATGGTTTGGTACTCATTTAAAAAATGAATTGATGCACTTGATTCACTGGTTGGACGTCTGTCTCTCCGACTGGGCTGTAAGCCCCCAGAGGGCAGGAGCCATGTTGGGTTAGCTCAGCTATGCATGCAGTACAGTTCTTGGCACAGTGTTTGCTCAACAACTATTAACTAATGTGTGGCAGGATGGTCTTGCTTTTGCTTCCCTCCTTTCCAACCTCTGCCCTGAGACTCCAGCAATAAGGCACTTGACCAAGGAAATAGCAACTCAGCTCTTGGAAGAGTAAAGAGACAGACTCATTTGGTATAATAACACTTGACATCATGCTAGGAAACCATCCTGCTCAGGACTGGGGAAAGGCTAACTGGCTTGCAGGTGCTTGGCTCGGAGGCCAGACAAGGATGGAGCTTTCCTTTAACTTTTCCTCCTCCTGTTGAGATTCCAAGTCCAGTTCATCCTCCTTTAGGGAAAAACCATTGGAAACTAAGTGACTACAGGATTGGCTGGAAGAAGATGAGAGTTGGATCTGAGAATATTCTTAAGGTAAGGGTTTTTGTCCTTGTCCCAAATGCTGATTGACCTCAGACATGGCCTTCATCCCCAGAACCTCAATAGGAATAGTGCAGGGGGTAGCGGGGGGAATGGCAATGATCTGGGGAAAAATCACATCAAGAACTGTACACACATCGAAGGTATGGAGGCGGGTGGCCCTGAACCCACCTTGTCCTTGGGGAAGACAGGCCTCACTCAGTTTTCTTGGAGGCTAAACAATCCGTTTTTTGTGGAGTGGGATGATGTCACCAGCTTGTCTCCTGGGCTGGACCAGGGCTTCTGAAAGGACTATTTAAGAAGTACACATTTATAGCCAGGGAATAGGAACCATAAAAATACTGCCTTTAGTTGGAAAGCATTTTGGTGAGGATTTACAAACTGTCACCAGAGTTTAAATTTCCCTAATAAATTGCTGTTTACAACACGTCTCCTGACCACCCTGTGTAATTGATGTGTTTATTCCACTGGTTGCTATTTTAAAGTTGCTCTGAGCTGCTGTTTTCCAGAGTGTCTAACCAACAAATCCACCGTCCTCCTTGCTGTTTGTCTGTTAATCTTCAAGGCTGAAATCTTTGAAGGCTGTGTTCAGAGATTCAAGGGCAGCATTTAGGGGAAGTGGTAGGGCTGAAGTTGGATATAGCAGGGATAAGGTTGAAATGCCTGAAGGAAAGCTCGGTTACGGTGTCTGTGCAAGTTGTCTCATTTTTACTTAGGGCTATTACTTGTAGCTGTGACTGGCAAAGGTATCCTGGAGTTTGAAGAGACGGCTGAGGACAGGGTTTAGGAAGAGAGTTAAAAGCCCTGCTAAGATGGGGCAGCACTGAATACACATAAAGAGCAAGGACTCCAGTTAAAATTTCAGATCTGTTACTTTTTAATTGTGTGATATGGTAAGACTTTGCTGTTTCTCCTGACTGTGGTTTCCTGATCTGTCTTACGGAATGTTGAGAAACCTACAGCATGTGTGTAAAATGCAAGCCACACCTTAGCGTAGGCTTCCCTAAAGACCCATCACATAGATGTATGAGGCGTCATGTCTCCGTAAGGTCCTCACGCTCATCCTTGCCCTGACCTCAGCCTGCAGATTTGACCCCATTTGAACCCACACTGAACATACTTTATCATAAAACTTCTCAACCTTTTTTTTTACTTATTTTATATATTTGTGTGTCTCACATTTTTTTACCTTGGACATGTTTCTTGCCCTGTTCTCTGCTGATTTTCTAGACCAAAACTGTCCAGTAGAACTGCTTGATAGCCACACATGGCTAACAGCTGCCATATTGGATAGCACAATTTTAGTGTCTCACAAAATGAGTAATGTGGACATTTAATAATGTCTATTACATGAAATGGTTCAACCAAGAGAATTTGGAGTAAAGAGAATGGAGGTTTAGATCCAGTTAATCTCATCATAACAGTTGTGCTGGGATTTTTCTTGTAAATCCTGTAAGGAAGGCATTGTTTTAGAGAGAGGACCTATCCTTAGGGAGCGAAGTGAGTTTTCTAAGAATCTTCATCTTCTAAGTATTAGTCAAACTTGCTCTTCCCAAGAGGCACCCAGGTGGCTCAGATGGCTAACGGTCTGCCTTTGGCTCAGGTCACAATCCTGGGGTCCTGGGATTGATCCCCCACATTGGGCTCCTTGCTCAGCAGAGAGTCTGCTTTTCCCTCTCCCTCTGCCCACTCCCCCACCCCCGGCCACTCACTCTCTCAAGTAAATAAAATCTGTTGATACTATTTCTACCATTGCTCTAATTTCTTTGGGTTTTCCCTGATATTACAACAACCTCTGTCTGAGTTTCTTGGGTTCTGCTCTAGGCCTGTGGTAGCTCCTTCTCTGAGCTACTTTCTAGTGTGTGATCTCAGCTTGAACCAGCTCCCTTCCCTCTTCTGGGACTGAGTGTTCTTCTGGCTCCATCCCATTCTGCCTTCTCATGAGCCCTTCCAGACGGTGGCTAAGACCAGTGCATCCTCGGCCCTAACCTGAGTCCTCACCTCCCACAGCAACACACAGTATCAGAAAGTACACAAATGACACTGAACTGGGGTTGAATCATGGCTCTCTCATTTGCCAGGTGTGGGACTGGGGCAAGCTCACTAATCTCTCTCAGCCTCGCATTCCTATAAATTGAGGGTCATAATGACCATTTGCCACCATTGTTGGGAAGATTAAAAAGATCTCCTGAAAACAGTCAATATAGTGTCTGATACATAAGAGAGACTTCCTATGAGCACTTTCTATTGATAAATCAGTTCTTGTTGTCACCATCGCTGTTATGTCCTAGCGCTCACTGACTTCACTCTGAAGTCCTTCCCTGCAGCCACCCAGTCGGCCCCCTTATAGTTATCCCTCTGGCCCATCCTCCAAGCACCCACTCTAGTGAACAGTTTTGTTGTTGGTTTTTTTTTTTAAGGAAAGCAAACATTCCATTGGTCTGTTTTTCCTAGGTGTACCAACATTTCAAATTTATTGTGAGTTTTGCCTGGCCCTGCTGCCAAGATGGTCCAAGAATATAAATAAGTCAGTATTCGCCTCCCTTCTCCGGGGAGCAAGGGCAGCCCTCAGTGGAAAACCTTCCTAATTCCTCTCTGAAGGCCTCCCGAGGTTGGACCTGGTGGAAACAGTTTTCAGCCTTCAGGTAACTACAACGAGGTCGTTGTTCTTCCTTAGAATTCAAAGACTTGCGGACTCTCTGTATTTAGAGCAAGATGACTGCAGATTGCAGAATGAAACATTGAGAAAATCTGCCTTTCTGGGTATTTTCCAACTTTTAAGTCCATGACCATTTCACTGGTGGAAATTTAGTGATAGAACTAAAGCCATCTTGTGTTCCCCTTGAGCTGGCTCAGTTAAACAGTCAGGCTATTCTATCCAGTTTAAATGGGATAAAAAGGGATTGCCTTTTGAGTTATGTCCACAATATCTGTTTCTCTTAAAGAGTAGTGAAAAGCAACCAAATGGTTAAATGAATTATATGTACAAGGCATTACTTATATTTCTTTTGAGTCTTAGATAAATTAAGAGATAGAGGAAGAGAAGCAGCAGTTGGAGAGGATGGAGAGAGCGAAACAGGTTTGGTATTGGACAAGTCAGTCTTAAAGTTTTCAGGAGACATTTGCTGGATTTATCTAGCTGATGGGTAATAATAGTTGGACACTGGAATGAAGTTAAAAAGTTCTTTGAGAGAATCAGTAATTTGTGAATAGCGAATCAATGAAACATCAACAGTGGGGAACTGATAATGGGTCTGAATCCAGGATACTCACATGGGAAAAAGAGGAGGATGAGAGACGAACCCATAGCGTCCCAGATACTTAAGGGGTGGGTGGAGACAGGAAAGGGACTCGGTCATCAGAAAAGCTAGAGGAAAACTATGTTTCTCTTTATTGATTCCACATCTTTTAAACCTAAGGTGAAGGTTCTTGGGGAGGAGAGAGGAGACAGAACTGGCAAATGTATCAAAGAAGTAAAACAGGAAAAAGACTAAAATAAACATTGGTCTTGGCATTGAGAAAAATGACTCCAGGCAATTTCTGTAAGGCATAAGGCACGGAAACCAGATTGCAGTGAGGAAAGTAGTAAGTAGAAATTTAAAAGTTAATTTTTTTAGTAGACTTTCTTTTTTTTAGGCTCACAGCAAAATTGAACTGAAGGCACAGAGATTTCCCATATGCCCCGCATATTTGGCTCTGCTTGTTTGTTGGGGGCCAGAGAGTAAGGGGTGTATGGATGCAGAGTGGGGGTATATTTGTCCCTCTGCAGTCTCCTGCCCCAGTCCCTGCTTCTACCCCAGCCTCTTTGCAGACCCAGGTCTAGACCCACAATCTTGCATATCCCTCACTCTCAGTGCAGGAATGTGCTGGCCACGGGATGACACACATCCATGCCCACAGGCTGTTGGGCAGAAGGTGCGCCCACCACAAGCTCTGTGTGGAAATGATAGGGATGTGGGGTGGGGGTTAAGGCTGAAAACTCTGGAAAGAGACCACCTTGGTTTGAATCCTGGCTCTATGACTTCTCAGCTGTGTGCCCCTGCTACAGTATATCCTATCACATAGGAGGAGAAGGTGCAATGGTACGCAGCTCCTAGGTAGAGATGAGGTCAGTGAATACCTACAACATGCTGCCAGCAGTGTCTGTCCAATAGCAAATGCTAGCGATGTCCATTAAACAGATGGGAATGTTGAGTGGTTCTGATCCTTGAAACTTGAGTTTCTTGAGGTCCTAAAACTTGAGTGAAGTTTTTGTCTGTCAGGATGGGGCTAATTGTCCATTTGGTGAGTTGTCCTAGAGCCTCTTCTGGGAACCTGGCCTGACTCTTCCCTAATACAGGAGGGCAGTAGGAGGCTGGCTGATGACTCAGAGGAAGCCTACTCTGCATGGTGTGGAAGTGTTGGATGGGTCTGCAATAGCCACGGGTTTGCACCTGCTACTCTGCCAACAATCCAGGTTATTGCACGTTGTTGTAATGGACACATAGTTCGTGTGCCTCAGTTTACTGAACTGTTGCTGGTTGTTTAACTAACTTCCAGTTTTTCCTTTATTATAAATAAGGTTGAGATCTACATCTTTGTGTATACATCCATATTTTTTTATGCTCTAGATTCTTTTCTTTTCTTTTTTTTTTAAGATTTTATTTATTTATTTGACAGACAGAGAAGCAGGCAGAGAGAGAGGAGGAAGCAGGCTCCCCCTTGAGCAGAGAGCCCGATGCAGGGCTCTGTCCCAGGACCCTGCCCTGAGCCGAAGGCAGAGGCTTTAACACACTGAGCCACCCAGGCGCCCCTCTAGATTATTTTCTTAAGACACTCTGTTGTATAAATGGATTTACTGAAGGGCAGCATAGTCTAATGCTGGACTACACAGACTGGAGTCCTGGGTTCTTGAGATCAAATGTAGACCCTGCTACCAGCAGTTGAGTTATCTCAACCCCCCCCCATCTTGGTTTCCCCATCTATAAAATAGGGGATGATAGTAGTATTTATTTATTTTTCTTTTTTATTATTTAAAAACATTAAGATTTATTTATTTTATTTATCAGAGAGAGAGAGAGAGGAAGCACTGAGGGAGAAGCAGGCTCCCCGCTGAACAAGGTGCCCAATGAGGGGCTCGATCCCAGGATCCTGGGATCATGATCTGCACTAAAGGTAGACGCTTAACCAGTTGAGCCACCAGCCTTCCCCAAAAGTAGTATTTAGAATATAAATTGTCATGGGGCCTAAATTAATACTTGTAAAGCACTTAGTTAAAACGACATTTAGCCCATAGTAAGCATTAGTAATATTTAATATTACTGAGCCAAAGGGGGTGAATATTTTAAGATTCTTGATACATATTGCAAATTATATTTGATGGTAAAGAGGAGAAGGCCTTAGCTTGTCTCCTTCCTAGGAGGAGTAAACAGTGATGAGGTTGGAGGAGATAATGAGGAGGATCAGTTTTAGGACACAGATTAGGCCATGTGGCCTAGCAGGCAAGGTCACTGATTCTTTAAAGGGTTTCACATGGGGATGGCTAGCTCTTTCTCTTTGCTTCCTCCAAAGAGCTTTTCTTCTCGTCTCTTTACTTCTCTGTAATATTCAACTGGATGGATGGTGGTAAGGTCCTGAGATGTGGGTCTGGGCTAAGAAAGATACGGAAGCTGCTAAATTTGGGGGAAGGTTCTGTGTTCTAGCCCAGTACACTGTGGAGTGCTCTGTGGAGTTTGAGTCACAAACTCTTTGCTGGCCGAGTCAGTCCTGGGTGTCCATTCTCCACTGTCCTTCATGCATGAAGGGGGAGGGTTGTGTGGGCCAAGGCAGGATTCAGGTATTTCTGTACTCACTGGCCATACATAATATCATCTAATAAGG
>PISX010018666.1:0-40047 GCA_004024625.1 Mellivora capensis | reverse complement strand
AGATGCCGAGGATTAGCAGAAACAGGCACTCTTGAGGGGAGGGATTACCTGAAGGACACCGTACATCCCAGAGGAAGGAGGTCAGTGTTCAGACAGAGAAGATAGTCACAGCAGCTGGCATCATATGGCAACGGTGTTCTGGGGACAGTGGGGTGAACACTGGCCATTGGGCCTCTGCTTGGGAATAATGGAGGAGTGGCCATCTTTGTACTGAAACTATAGTATTTTGCTGTGCCCACTACTGGGTCTGTGGATTCACTGTGGAGCTGGCCTGAACATAGACCTTCCATCACCTTCATATTAATGTGTTCTACCCAGGACTTAAGTTTTTTCAGGCTACTGAAAAACATTTCTCTTGCCAAGCTGCTTGTTAGCAAAGGGCCGGAGGAGGAGGGAAAGACACAGTTATTGCTTCTACCACTGTTTCAGTCCTGACGGTAGTGTAGGAGGTAATTACTCCTGGAAAACATTTACAGTAAAGTAGAACAGAGAAAATCTCAGAGACCTTCTCTGTAATGAATAGAAAACAGTGGCCGTAAATAGCGGTGTTCAAATGAAGCGTTCTGGCCTTGCTCCCCTCCCCCCTCCCACCCCCACCTCCGCCCTCACCCCAACCCCAGTAGGGATTTCTTACTTTCTTCTTTGGTACACAGGTATGGAGAATGGAGAACTGGCTGGTAAAATGCATTCCCTTTTCACAGAGGGGGGAAAATTACTAGTTATGGTGGAGGGTGGGAGGGGTGATGCAGGGTGCCAAGTGGGCTAGACAACAACTATTTGTTGAGTGATGATAGCGGCTCACAGTGCACTGAGGATACACATGAGAGCAAGGGGGCTTGCTGTTTACGTGCTGAGCACCTGTACCTTGACTTTGCTACTCCAGGGTTCACGAGTCCCGCTGACCATTGCTGGCCTGTGTGTTTTGTCGCCCGAGATCTTTCTCTGGCTGTCACAGCCTACTAGCCTGTGTACCAGGCATCCCAGATGTCCTGGGGAATGGATGCTCCTCACGAGCGGCCCTCAGTCATGATTGACAGGAGCGGGTGTGTTAAGAGTCCACCTCCCCTGATTTGAGGAAGTTGAGAGGAAACATGGGGGGTTTTGGGGGGGTAGGAAAAGAACACATGAAACAAGGTGGGATCGGGAGGGAGACAAACCATAAGAGACTCTTAATCTCACAAAACAAAGTGAGGGTGGCGGGGGTAGGGGGATAGGGAGAGGGAAGTGGGGTTATGGACATTGGGGAGGGTATGTGCTATGGTGAGTGCTGTGAAGTGTGTAAACCTGGCGATTCACAGACCTGTACCCCTGGGGCTAATATTACATTATATGTTAATAAAAAAATTAAAAAAAATTTAAAAAAAGACATGGAAAAAAAAGAGTCCACCTCCATCCCTCTCTACCTTAGCTCCTGTAGGTTCCTCCCGCCACCACCCTCGGGTTAAGCTTAGTATAGCTTGCTTGATAACGGACCTTTTATTGGCTGCCTTGTTTTTCTCTGTCTCACCTCCCCACTCCTCTCCGGGTGTTTCCAGAGATCATCTCCTAAAGCAACCGCTTGCACTCTGGCCCTTATCACAAAGTCTTCTGGGAAACCCACACGAAAACCAGTCTGTTGGGGAAGGTGGACGTATTGACAGGCGTGAAGAGCGCCACAAGAAGTACAACTGGCTTCAAGTTACAATCCCTCTGCTGAATTTTCGGTGTGACATTCTGAGTCCTCCGTCATGAAGAGGAGACATTGGTAAGGGAGCACTTATTTTGCTCTTCATGGAACAGGGAAGAGGGTTCACTGTTTAATGAAAATGGAGGAATATGATTGCGAATCCAGCTATGAGCATGATGCCTCTGCATTCCCTGTTGAGAAGGCTGGGAATGCTTCCAGTGTGCACAGGATGGTCTGGCTGGGTGTGGGGCTACAGGGCTCTGCTGGGCAGCAAGGAGTGGTGAAATGCAGGTCATATCGTCAAGACCTTTGTGGTAGATTTGGTACCCTTAGGCACACGTTTGATAAGTTGATATGTCTTGTTCTTTGTTAGCCTTTAAAACTAAAAGCAAAAGGATCGAAAGGAATAGGATTGGGGCTAAGGAAAAAAAAGTCATTTTCTGGGCAGCTAGTGTCCGTTACAAAGTGGCTTCCTTGTGTTAATAGTGACAAGCCACCAGCCTCCAAGTTATTTATTACAATGTAACAGCTGCAAGTCTGTGAGTGTAAAACCCCTTAAGCCTTCTTTCAAATACTGATTTTATTAGCATCTGTGATTGTCTCTGTTGAGTCATTCAGCATAGAGTGATCTACACTGTTTATCTTTAGCCAGGGCTCCGAAAATGTTACTTAAGCAATGCAAAGGAAAGCCATTTTGTCCGGGGCACGCTGGCTCAAATCCCCGCCCTCTCGGTTAAGCTGCTATTTACCTAGTGTGCCAACAAGGCACTGCAGAGCAGAGATGAGAAGCGGGATGTGAACCCCCACTTTCCATCCCTATTCTCCCTCACCATCCGCCACCCTCTTTGGCTCAGAGGAGTTCCTTGCCTCGGGAAATGGGAGAGAGGTGCTCATAGCATCTGGGGGTAAATTGCGTTCCAAATCTTGCCCTCAGGGGCGTGGCCGCCAGTCAGTTTGGCCACCTTGGGCTAGTGTTTCATTTCCCTCTCTCCTGGCTGCAGGAGAGCCCTTATCCCAGGGCTCTACCAGGCCGGGAGGGCCCTAAAGGAAAAAGACGGTGGGGCGGGGATCGTGTCCTCCCCACTGGAAGGCTCTCCTCGGCAGTCACCTCCCCTTTTATCCAAATGTCTGGCACGTGCAAAGATGCACATTTCGGAGTCCACACCCACAGTCCCTTCTTCTGAGTAACAGTAGGAAGTTGTTATTATTTTCCTGCAGGGAGAATAATAGATATCTTGAAGGACAGATTTTACATAATGGGGAACCCTGGCAAACGGAGTCTACCAGTTTCACAGCAAATAATTGGATTTCTGAAATCGTTACTGAAAGAACCCACTTTTTTTTTTTAAATGAGGATTCCACCTGCTGTACAGGGAGGAGTGAAGGAAAGGTGCCAGGAATTGAAAGCCTGTTGAGGGAAATTTGAGATGGCTAAGTATTCTTAAGGAGGAGCAGCGAACGCTGGGCACAAAGGCTGCCGTTGGAAAGGGGCCAGAGTGAGCAAAAGGAGCTGCCTGTCCTCTTCGCCAAGTCCAGTGCGCAGAGCTAGTGGAGGGGAAGCTGCAAAAAACGACAGTTGAGGAGGATACAAGCGAATAGAAAGGAGACTATTAATTCAGAGTCTTGGGGAATAATTTGTGCCTTCACGCGGCAGCTGTTAAGGGAACCAACGGGGAAAGAAAGGATAGAACCACAAGTCTTCTTCTAGAAGAGTTACCCATAAAGAACACAGACCTTTCTCTGTCCCCTTGTCATTAAGCTTTACTTGATCCCTGCCCAATTCTCCCCAGGTCTTGCTCCTCTACGGAGAACTGATGCATTAAGCTATGCTGATGTGTTATTCAGGATTGGACACTCGTGTTTTTCTGCACAGGTAGAATGTTTGTATTTAAAAGGGGGTCTAAATGTAAAGAAAGAATTTATCATGGGGGCATGGTAAACTCAATTAGGTCAAAGCTAAGTTTCGTCACCACATTCTTGTCACATATGCTTTTGCTGTGAGCTCAAAAAACATTACCTCTCCGAATTTCTGTTGAATTGTCCATCACATTCTCTGAATGTGTGGAATACAAAGTGTAAAATATCATTATAGAGAAATGTGAAGAAATGACAAAAGCAGGTTACAAGACCAAATGGCAGAGGTATGTGAGCTTACCAACGCCCTCACCCCAAACAGCCCCACGCTTGGCTGAAGGTGTCCTCAGAAGCTGCCGATTTTACTATTGTGTGTGGTGTGAATTGAACAGCAGCAGAATGCTCCGCCTTGAAGGGATTCAGTCAGAGCTGGCCACTTGCCAGAATATTCCAGGCTACAGTGGCTTCTCCTAGAGTCTCTCCATGCCTGTGGCACCTTGACAGGTAACCACCCAACTCATAATTTACCTTCTGAGGTACTCAGCGAGGTAGAAACCCCACCAAATTCCAGTCCATAACGAACAGATTTATTTCAACGTGCTTGAAGGTAGACAAGCACCATTCGATCAAACTTTCTGTGACAGGAGAAATGTTCTATGTCTGGGCTGTCCAATACAGAGCCGCTAGCCGCATGTTGTTGAGCACTTGAAATGTGGCTAGTTTCATTGGGGAAATGGACTTTAAATTTTATCTAATTTTAATTCATTTACATTTCAACAGCCACATGTGGCCAGTGGCTACTGTGTTAGACGTGGTACAGACGCGAACCCTGGAAAACAGTAACATGCAATAATTAGCAATATTTATCTTTAACATCAAAGAGAAGCCTGGTACCATGGAGTCACCCGTTTAAACAGCTGGTTTTCTGGGTGGCCGTGTCTGTCTGTGAGTTTGAGTGGGTGCAGTGTTACTCCATGTGCCTTTGGGGAACGTGTAAATTTGGTGTTAAGGGTAGAGTTCCCTTGTCTTCTTCTTCAGCCTCTGATCAGACTAGCACCTAGGGCTGTTTTCTCCTCCAGACAATAGGCATTGCCCTCCTAAAGCTGGATCCGTTCTTTTAGTAAGAGTGAGAAGCTGGAGTCTTTCCAAAGAATAAAAGCTTTCCTTGAAGACAAGACATCTGCCTAGGAATGACAGCATTAGTGGTTTGAATACATTAAAGGCCGGATCACTCTATGCCCACTCCAGGCGGATCATATATATACATATTTCTAATTCCTTGGCCTTGGTCAACCAATATAAGGGAATTGGGACTGAAATCCCATGTGAGCCTCCTTGGAATTTAAAGCCCACTTTGCTAAGACAGGATTAGGCAGGATAAAGGAAAAAGCAAGAAAATGAACACAAACACAATTAGACTAGACCAGCCCCCAAGTCAAGTCATGTGTAATTTCCAATACAGAAAGATTTAATTAGACCGTCATGACCAAAATCACTTATTAAGTGCCCATTTACATGTGATGCTGGACCGGGAAGATATACAGAAAAAGTCAGCCTCGGTCTCAGCCCACTAGACAGACAATAATGAAACAGAAAGGTATTCACGATGGGAATTAAATACATTAATGAATATTTACATTCAGTGCAAATGTAGCCCCCACAGAGCAGGCTTGAAACTCAAAAGATAAAGAACAAAGCTCTGGACTGTTCTCACTTGGATGCAGAAGGTGGGGGAGGAGGCAGTGTGTATGAACATGCTGTTTGTCCTTCGGGAGAGGTGTGTGCGTGTGTGTGTGCGCGCACACGTGTGTGTGTGTGCGTGTGCGTGCATGTGTGTGTGCGCGTGCGTGCATGTGTGCATGTGCGTGCATGCACGTGCACGCGCGCGTGTGCATGTGCGTGTGTGTGCACGTGCATGTGTGTGTCTGTGTGTCAGGGGATGGGTTCAGGATTTATGCAGTCTGAAAGCTGTTCTCTTCTTGCTCCAAACCATAGGGACACAGCGAACCACCACCTCTTCCGGCAGCATGCATGAATATAGGTCGCAGAAGGTGAGTGGATGAGAGAGCGAGAGAGAGATAATGAATGAGAACTCCAGCAAGCGAGACAGCAGTGGGACTCCATTTACCACACATCACTGGGAGTCCCTCTAGACTGGGGGTAAAACAGGGATTTTCTTGCCCAAGGCGGTGGAGGTGAGAGAGGTAAACTAAGCTTAAGGCAAACCCAGGTAAGAAGCATAGAGCCAGGAATCCAGAAACTCGGAAAATGGGAAAACGAATATAAGGAGGAAAAAGAAGAGAAATTGGGGGCAATTGCTTGGAATAGTCACAGTTGTTTGAAGCTTGTTTTTAGGCTGGGACATGTTGCTGCGGCTTGGCTAACTTCAACAATTTTGATGGTGGGGCACCTGGGTGGCTCAGTTAGTTAGGCAGCTGCCTTCAGCTCGGGTCATGATTCCACGGTCCTGCATTGTCAGGGGGGGCGGGGCGGTCCCTGCTCAGCGGGGAGTCTGTTCCTCCCTCTGCCTGCAGCTCTTCCTGCTTGTGCTCTCTATCTTTGTCAAATAAATTAAAAAAGTCTTAAAACAACAAAAAAGAAAAGCTTGATGGGTCAGTGAGCCGGTGGCCTTGTAGCTTATAAATGGGAAGTTCTAGCATTGCACAAACCTATGCAGTAGCCAGTTAGGAACCTGGAGCTTTAGGATAATCCATATTCAAACCAAAGTGGTTTTCTTCAGAAATTAGTGTGAGTGTGAGGATTCTCGAAGTGTGCAGGACAGGTGGGAGAGGGGACATGATGAACAGACATTTTCAAAAACCAAACTGATCTCTTGCGCAGAAGTGCTATCGTATTGATTGTAAGACTTTGGCTGGTCTGTTTGCAGTTCAGTCTCCACATTTGGTTTGCAGTGAACCACTGCCTTACTCACATTGCTCTGTTATTCCTGTTCTTAAATAGCTGATCTTTTCCCTCAGCTCATGTGATGCAGAAACTCTTAGAGCATGCTGAAGTAAAGTACATCTCAGAGCATGCTCCAGGTACCTGTCATCCCGAATTCTTCTATCTCTCTGCCTTAGGCTTCTGCTCTGCTCTGACGGGCCATGGAGCTTATTCTGCCTTGTGGTAGGGAGAGAGCTCAGGCTGGTGATTGTGGTTACAGGTGTAATTTATTGCTAACATTTATCGACTTCTTACTATATACGGGGACCATACGTGTATTCTTTCTTTTTTAAGATTTATTTATTTATTTATTTATTTATTTATTTAAGAGAGAATGTGTGTATGTGCACGTGTAGGGGGAAGAGCAGAGGAAAGAGAGAATCTCAAGCAGACTCCCTGTGGAGCATGGAGTCTGACACGGGCTCGATCCCAGGACCCTGAGATCATGACCCGAGCTAAAACCAAGAGTCAGACACTCAACTGACTAAGCCAACCAGTTGCCCCTGTGTATTCTTTCATTTACTTTTTATAGTAATTTCAGAAGGGAAATACTATTATCCACATTTTAAAAAGATTTCTAAAAATGTATTTCTTTGAGATAGAGAGAGAGTGAGTAAGAGAGCATGAGTGGGTGGGGAGAGGGGCAGAGGGAGAGGGAGAAGCAGACTCCCCGCTGAGCAGGGGGCCTGATGCAGGGCTTGATCCCAGGACTCTGAGATCATGACCTGAGCTGAAGGCTGACGCTTAACTGACTGAGCCACCCAGGCACCCCTATTATCCACATTTTATAGATATGGAAACTGATGCTTAGAGGGAATAGTGTCTCTGCACCCCAACACATCTACTCAGGACTTTATTATACAACTTCATTTGGGAATGAGGTCTTTGCAGATGTAATTCGTTAAGATGAGGTTCTTAGAGGAGTGGGCCCCTAATCCAATGATGGCTGTCACTGTAAGAAGAGGAAAGAGCACGTGGTGATATAGAAAGAACTCATATGAAGCCAGTGACAAGGATTAGAGCCATCCAGCAACCACCACCAGAAGCCAGGAAACAGACATGGACTGATTTCTTCCTCAGAGCTTCCAGAAGGAACCCACCTCGCAGATGCCTCACTTGAGGACTTCTGGTCTCCTGAACCATGAGATAAGACACTTCTGCCATTTTAAGTCACCCGATCTCTGGGAATTTCTTACGGCAGCCCTAGGAAATGAATAGAGAGGTGCTAAATCACTTGCCTATGATTATACTGTTAGTAAGGATCACACTGTTGAGGCCATGACTTGAAACAAGGTCTGTCTGATTCCCGAACCACAAGATTTAACACATATGCTCTCTTTTTTCTCTATGGTACAACATCAAAACACTTCCATACTACCCAGAAATTGTCCCCTTTATATTGTTCTGAGAAAGCATTAAACATTCTCCTTGGCCCTGAGAACCTGGGTTTTGTTACTTGACCATTTCATGCCTACTTTATGTGAGTTACACCAGTTCCTCTAGTTAAAAACATAGGTATAAGGACAGGCGTACATGTAAATGGTATGGCCTTCTCCATATGTAACAAAAGTTTGATAATGTCTGTTAATTAATAATTAATTAATTAAAATTAATTAATTAGAAAAGAAAGAACAGATCTCTTCCCTTGAGGGCCTCGAAATTTCGTCTTAAAGATTAAGTAAATCTTGAATCCTAAGTCTGTGCATCCAGTTCAATAGAGTGAGGAAAGCTTAGAAATTATTATTTTTTTTCATATGTAGCAGTTAAGATCCTTGACTTTAGAATGTCTGGTCCTGGATTCCCTCCCATCTCCACCACTTCTTAGCTGTGTGTTATGGGGCAAGCTGATTTATGTCTCTGATCATCCTTGTCCTTATTTTCAAAATGAAGGTATTAATAGCCACTGCATAGGGTTTCATTAGTATTAAATGAGTTCATGAGTAGAACACCCGTGGCTCCATCAACAGCATGCATCTTACTAGGATTTTATGGAGATATATATATATATATATATATATATATATATACACATACACACACACACACACATATATATGTATATATAAAGGAACATATATTTTAATTGGTATTAAAGTTGGATTCAGTTATTTTCAATGAGCCTTTGGATTTTCTTCATATAGTCCTCTGTTAACAAATTCCTCTCAGTTGCACTACATATAGCTAATTCAGACAAAAAGCTCCAGAATGGTAATTGCTGCTAAGATATCGGTGCCCTGAGTGAGCAGTAGAGGTAAGAAAACCCCTCTCTGCCCCCCCCCCACCCGAAGCTGGTTGCTTTCATTAACTACCTGGCCCCCTATGGATGTCCCACACTCTTTGCTATCACAACGCCCACACATAGTACATGCTGTTTCATCGTATCTATGCCCTTACCTGTCTGTATTCTTATTAATACCAGCCTCTCAGAAAACCATTGGTTGGAAATTGCTAATAATTACATATCTAAAAATTTCTTGGTAGGGGAGAGCTGGGTAATATCAGTTAATCAGAAGATACAAGCGATCTAGCTGTGACTGCATTTGCAAAAGGCCAGGCATCTCACCCATTTCTGGGCCTTGCAGACGAAGCATAGGTCTCAAGTTCTGATGCTCCCGGTGCAAACCCCTTGGTCAGCCAGCTGCTCTGACGCAGGCCCGGATAAATCTCCAGAGCTCTGTTTCCCTTCCTGCGAAATAACATTCTTCTTCCTCACCTCTCATTTCTCTTGCTGAGTGGATAAAGTGATATCTTTATGACCCTTAGAGGAAATGCATGATTTAGAATGGCTAAGTAAAGAGAGCCATAAACAATGGTTGGGACGCAGGGCCCTCACCACCTCCTAATTTATTTTCTTTCCATCTGACTTCTGATGGGAAAGGAAAAGTTGCTGTTTATTTGCAAGAACAATATTTTTATGGCTCAGCTTTATCAAGCTGGGTTTTGAGTATGTTTAATATAAATTTCTGAGCTAAATCTCAATGGCATTGAAATTTGCTAAGGCAGAAGTATAAATGAAGTGAAGGTTGGGCAGGGCAAAATTTCAGTTGGATCATCTCTATATGCCCTCTTTCGAGGTTTTAGCGCCAGCTGGGCTGAACATACCCTGAGGAAGGTGGGTAGGCCCTCTCCCCTGATCCTCAGACTCTGGTAGTGAGGCTGTATGGACCCTGCAATGTCTTTATATTATGCGATGTTTCCTGCTTCAGACTTTTCCTCCTTCTTGCCAGATACTCATGTGTGTCTAGCCTACTGTCTTGGTTTGGATCATCTTCTACACTCCCCAAAGCTGACCTTGAGATGGGAATTTGGGGACAGATTCTTTGGAAGGAGACTCCAGGAAATACTGTGAGGGAGAGCGAGGAAGTGAGACAAAGACTTGGGGGGGGGGGAAGCGGATAAATGAGGCGTAAATGAGCAGCTTACCTCTGTAGGTGACTGGGACAAATTCCCACTGAGGAGCTTCTAAGAGACAGTGGAAGTCGCCTCAGAATCGAGCAGCAAGAAATAGGGGTCTTTATCCACGGACTTCCATCTCTCTTTGGTCAATGGCTGCTCCCAGGGGAGTTAATTCCTTGGCACTTCCGGCCTGTGCTGCGGTTGGGCTGAGTGTTGTCTTGTAACCAGAGAAAACCCACAGGCAGAGTCACAGATGCTTGCTGTAGAAAAAGTCCTGGGGGTGTGCAGTGACACTCAGGAAACTGTCCACTGAAGCCGCAGGAGACTTCCCAGGTGGGTCACAGGAATATGGACATATGGACGGGGAACCAACAGCGGTCATAACACCTCATTATTCTGCCTCCTTCTTCTCTGCTCCATCCTGTCTCCGACCCCAACCCCAGGCCACTCTTCTTGCCTCTCGAATCTCATCCAGTCAGCTCAGCCCCATCCAGCAACGACCACTGCTATTGTCCCACACTGCCCCTGACTCGCATGCTTACATCCCCTGCTTGGCCTTCAGAGGCACTGTGTGTGTGTGTGTGTGTGTGTGTGTGTAGGAGATCCCGAAATAATTAAGGCATGGACAAGGCTGGTAATGGATAGGGTCTGGGGAAGCAAGAAGTAGTTGCCGTGACTGTGGGTAAGAGTGGGCGAAGCTGAAACTAGGAGAGGAGATTGGGGCCGAATCACGAGGCTTTGGAAACCTTGCTGAGGACCAGGGGGCTCCATTGCCTTACAGCAGTCAGCTGGAAATCAGGGGCAGGCCGATTCAACATTTTGGACAGAGACGAAGAAAACTGCTGTGAGTTCTCCACGGGGAGCCTTTCAGTTGAGAAGTTTCTCGCGCACAGGCCTGGTCTGCTGTCTAGCCCATAACACTGCCAGCATTTATGTAGTGTGCATTCAATGGATGTTTTAGTTTCGGCCTTCCCTTATTTGTTTTCATTGTTGAAATAACAAGCTTTGAAAATATCATTGATGTCAGAGACATATGCCTTGACCTTCACCACTGGTTCCTGGCAACCCACAGGGAAAGCAAACAGTACAGTGCACAGGAGCTCAATCCAAGGTAGGATTTTAATTTATCCTTTCTGGAACACAGACTAAAATGGACACCATAAAAGATATGAGTAGGTGTGATTACTGCTTAGTGAGTTGAACCACATACATCTTAGTGGTCAAGCAAAAAGAAAAAAAAAGTCACCTACCGAGAACATTTAAGATAATAAGCCTTGAGAAACAAGAGTATAATGAAATATACTTTCTGCACGAACTCTCCAGCACTACTTTTGTCCTCACCGTGATTGAGTAGGAGAGTGGTTTTTAGGAGGCTGCTTTGTTCACTCTTTAAATAAATGTTCATTGAGCACCTACTGTGCATAAAAGATTACCCTGGGCCTGGGGCAAATGACAGCAGCTCAAGGCCAAGAAGAAAAAGGGACAGATGGCATTACAAAGAAAGGGGTGAGAATGCACACTCTCTTCTCTCTTCCTTTGTCTCGTGTTGGTTCTTTTCCTTCATTGATCTGAAAGGATATACTAGTAACTTGACAGCTTGTGATGTTCCTCCTAATCCCCTTGTTATTTCTGTCGCAAAGAAGTTCTTAGAACTTGTGCTGAGTGGAGAGTGGTGGGCGCCTCCTCGCCAGTATCATTCCCCTAAGGCCTGGCGTGCAGGGCGGAGTAGCTGAAAGTGAAGATACCACTTCAGCGCAGGAAGCATTTGAATTGATTCTGGTGTGCCCACACCTCCTTCAGGAACAGGCCATTCTCTAGAGCGCAGGTTTTTGGAAAAGTCAATGGCAGTGAATGCCTTCAGGAACAAACCCTTGCTCCCCCAGCAGCTGGTAGGTTTTGGGAGATCGACTCCCCTGAAGGAAACTGCCTGGCCCAAGATCTTGCCTCCTTCCAGGGTGGGCTACCCCCAATGACTGATGGACCAATGCACAGAGAGGAAGGCGCAAGCCCCTTGTCCTAATTTGAGACAATGTTGAAGGCCATCCTGGCGCCATCGATCCCTTGGAGGGGGGTGTTGACGGAACCTCTGGTGGACCCACAGCAAAGCTCAACTTCTGCTTACTCTAACTTCTTTCTTCCCCCTTCCACAGGGAGGAACCTGCCTCCCCCACTTCTAATAAGTGTCTTGGCATGCTAATCTCCATCTCAAAGTCTGCTTTCTGGAAACACAGACTGTGACATTAAGCCTCCAGAACATAGGCTGAACCCAGAAGTGGCTAGGAGTGGAACATGAGAAGATACTATCGTTGTCATGAGCCTATTACATAGAAAAGGCCAGGGGACCATGTAAAGCAAAATAGGCACAGAGATTGGTGAGCGAAGTGTTCTTTGTTCCTGTGCACTCTTGGTGAACACCTGTGTTACGTGCATGAGCGGGTGTGAGAGTGTGTGTGTACATTGTTAATGTTTCCTCTCCACAGAGGAGTGACAGCTGGCTAATAGAGTTGGAGATAGGGACGGGCATGAATATAGGACTTTGCTGGAGCATTGTCTCTAGCTGTATGCAAGCAGAGAGATGCCAAAAGCCCAATGGCTAAGTGGATGCTGCGTGAGCCTTTCTGGTTGGTGTGTTTGTAAGTTTAGAACACTGCACAGGCATTCTGATGTCTTTGGCAGATGGCATTGGGAAATGCCTATCAAACCTCTGGCTTATTTGAGAAGATGAAGGGCTCCTAAATGGAATGGAG
This sequence comes from Mellivora capensis, assembly GCA_004024625.1. Taxonomy (NCBI): domain Eukaryota; kingdom Metazoa; phylum Chordata; class Mammalia; order Carnivora; family Mustelidae; genus Mellivora; species Mellivora capensis. The sequence goes on along the minus strand of PISX010018666.1, from coordinate 27,441 downwards.
GAAAGAATAGAACGGCAAGAACCGCTTCTAAAAATACTAAAGGGCAGGAGGACGGATGTAGAAGTCTACTGCAATAATGCGGCGGGCACCTGCTATGTTAGTAACAGCTTCAAAACCAGTATCAGAGAATACCCGAGGGGGCCTGGGCAGAAGGGTTGAGCACGTGTGACAGGGAACGAGAACATGCTGCTGAAAAAGTAGAGGCACTGTGGTGATAGGTGATTGTGAGCATATAAGAGCTGTGGGGGAGGAAAAGGACATATAGTTGGGGTGGATTTAGGCAGGCTTCATGGGTTTTGAGATGGGCATAGGAGGAATTGAAGTATTTGGCAGGGTACCCAACAGTAGCCTAGGTGGAAGAAGCTGTAGGGGTAAATTTAGAGTCTGGACTTTCAGGGTAGAAAAGGAGAAGGTTTGTAGGAGGACACGTTCTGAGATGGTGACCAAGGAAAGAGAAGGGACTAAAGATAAGGTGGGACCTGTTGAGAAGGGACCTTAAGGGCTCTGTCTGGCTTTGATCTGATGATCAGTGAAAGAACCATCCAGGGCTCTTAAAGAGAGGACATGAAGTGGCATTTTACGAATGTAGGATCTTTATCTTGCTTTACAGGATTTGTGTTTTCAGTCGCCATCACTCTCACTACCTTCAGCTAATATTTAATACTCAAATACATATATAAAAAACAAGGGTCAGGGGCACCTGGGTGGCTCAGTGGGTTAAGCATCTGCCTTCAGGTCAGCTCATGATCCCAGGTCCTGGGATTGAGCCCCACATCAGGCTCTCTGGTCAGTAGGAGCCTGCTTCTCCCTCTCCCCCTGCTGCTCCCCCTGTGTGTGCTCTCTCTCTCTTTCTGTCAAATAAATAAATAAAATCTTTAAAAAAAAAACTTTAATAAATAAGAGTCAAATTCCCCATTAAATTTGATGACTTGGCCGCATGTCTGTCCTTCCTCTTCCCCCCAAAACCAAAATGATAGAAATGGAATAAAAACATGGAAACTCATGGCAATGGAGAGAATGATAGCAAGGGCTGGGAGCATGTGAGATAGTTTAAAACATTCCTGGAAGGCAGAAAATATACCCAAGGTTCACATTAATGAAGCAGGTGAAAGGTGCCATCTAGCCCATAGCATGCGTGGAGGTACTACAAGTAAGGAGGCCACAGCCTGTGCTGTGATCAGGGGGAGACATTGAGGGTTCATTAGCAGTCTAAATACAAAACCGGAAACGCACCCATCCATCTCGATCATAGGGTACCATGTCTATCACTTGAGCAAAAAATAGTAGACGCCTCAAAATAAACTGAAGTTCCCCAGTTGAACATTTTCTCCATTCTGGCACTTAAGAGCCACACAGTATAGTGGCAGAGGTTACAGGTCAACCATATCCACATATGCAGGACTCCCATCCTTTATCTCCTCCCCCCACCTCTGGCGAGCATTTAAGGAAAAACTCCAATACGAAAAAGAGATTTAGATAAACAAATAGAAAAAAAAAAAGCAATTGCAGAGACGAGAGATGATTGGAGGAAGAAAAGAAGGCTTAAAATCCAGAAGGCATAAAGTAAATATTGTATTGATGAAACAAGTATAGGATGCTATGAAGAGGGGAATGTCTGAGAATAAGAAAGTATACATAGAGATGGAATATATTCTTGCTAAAATAAAATATGTGGAAAAGAATTAGAAGATGATGTGTGTGTGTGGAAATGGGAGTGATGGCTCAGGGGTACATGGTTGGTTTTGGGAGTGAAAAAAATGTTCTAGAACTGTGGTAATGGACTCACAACTATGCAAATTCACTAAAAGCCATTGGATTGTATGCTTTTGTTGAGTGACACGTGTATAAGTTATATCTCAATAAAACTGTTAAGAAAAAAAGGCCCATGAAGACTAACTGGAAACTCCTCAAGGGAAAAATATGTCACTATCTTGCCAGCCCGGTGCAATATTTACAAAGGGCACTCTACCGTACAGACCATCTTCCATTCTTCTCTGAACTTCTATCGGCCATTTTTCTAGGCTGCTCACAGCAGCTCTGCCCTGGGCTGAACTCACCTATCTAAGACCCAGGCTTTCCCCCAGTTGGACTATGGTGTCTTGTCCCATCAGGCTGGCCCCTCAGTCTTCACCCTCATTTCCACCAGTCCCAATACCACTTACTTTCCTCCTGCCTCAGTCTACCAGACAATTTCCAACACATCATGAAATTAGCCTCCCTCAAACCCAGGAAAATAAATCCCTTTTACAAAATAACATCCACCATCCTCACCATGGTTGAGTCTGGGAGACCACCTGCCAGAAATGCTTGGGGGGAAGGGTTTGCCCACCAGGAGGAGATCAGATTCAAATGATGAGGGTTCTTCAAAATTTAATGTGCACATGAATCAACATAATAAGCTGGGACTCCTGTTAAAATGCAGATGCTGATTCAGGAGCTCTGAGTGTATTGGCCCAATAAGCTCTGGATGGTGTTCCAGAGCCTGTCCTGGGACCCCATGTTGAGGATCAAGGAGATAGACCTTCTCTGAGGTTAATTTCATCTCTGCCTCTTCATCTTACAACTGACCAAACTGATAGGGATCCCAGCTACATCTCACCTGACATTAAGCATATATATTAAGCAATATGGCATTAGGAAGCCTATGGACCAAATAAGAGATGTAAAATATGATTAAAATATTATAGAATCTTCTCTGCCCCATGGAAGTTGATTAATTTTGGGGGAATGTTTCTATTTGACTTATATTTAAGCATTATTTGTGAATGAATGATACATGAGTCATTTTTAGAATCTGGCAGACTGGGCCAGGAGGAAGAGAATACACCACGACCATTTTTATTTCAACCCTGGAGTCACAACTCTAGAAGTTCAAGAGAGTAAAACCTATGGATTTCCAGGTTATACTAATTATAACTGCTTCTTTTTTGTTTTGTTTTGTTTTAAAGATTTTTTTTTAGAGAATGAGAGAGCACAAGCACAAATGAGGGAGGGGCAGAGGGGAGAGAATCTCAAGCAGACTCCCTGCTAAGCCTAGAACCTGATGAGGGGCTCAATCTCTTGACTCATGAGATCTGACCTGATCCAAAATCAAGATTCTGATACTTAACTGACTGAGCAACCCAGGGACCTCTATTCACTGTTATTGTTAATTTTATTATTATTATTTTAAATCAGAGTAATTCGTGAAAATAATTGAGGAACTCAGTTTGTGCCATAAAGTGTGTGTAATAAAAAGCAATCAGTAATGATATCACCCCTTCCCAACTGCATCTACTTTTAAATGACCTCCCCCCCCTTTTATTGTGGTTACCTCTACATCACTAAAGACAATGTATATTGTACTATTTCTTGATTTATCAATTGTATACCTTATATACTGACTCCCTGCTATGGGAAATGAGAATTGTACTCACTTGATTGTTTCTTCTCTCCTCAGCCAACCAATAAATTTATATCTCTCTTTTCATTCCACTACTACTTACCTCTGTGGTTTTAAGTAATGTCTTTTGATTTCTCTTTTATCAAGTAGAGAAGGAAAAAATATCCTTGACTCTTCACTTTTTAACATAACAATCTTAGTGATGCCACCCCCTGCAACTCCTTCTTCAGTGTCCACCTCCTGACTTTTGGCATCATATAATAATTTACATTTACTCTTGCCTTCGAAGGTTGACAACAACTGCAAATACAAAATTCAAATAAATAAAGGCTTGTTTTTTCTATGGGTTGGTTCTACAAGTGGAAAATCAGAAACGTTTATATTATTGTTGCTACCTACATATTATTCACTGTTGGCAAAGAAGTATACCATGACATCTCCTTTCTCTAAAGCTATTTCTTGAAACTTCTAATTGCTTTTATGTTGCCCTAACAAATTGGGCCCTCAACTTATGGAGATATTCTTAGTTGAAGAGTGTTTACTTTGCCAGTTAAAAATGTCAGAAAATTCCCAGCTCTCTTTTTCTTACCTTAACATGTTTTTGGGGCCTGTTTTAATTTTGTTCAGGCCCTGACTCATCCTTGTCTCTGGTTCTTAATGAAGGCTGAGCTCAGGTTGCTCCAGGAAACAGAATAAGAAGGAACATCTGGTTCTTCAAACTTGCTCTAAAGTAAAAGACCAACAAAACTTAGATTATTATTCAAATGCTGAGAGGTCAAGTTTCCCTTCCCTTACATCAGTAATTTTTTTAGTTGAAGCGTAATTGACATACAATATCTTGTTAGTTTCAGGTGTACATCATAGTGATTTGATACTTTTGTACATGATAAAGTGATGCTCATGATAAACCTAGTTACCATCTGTCACCATACAAAGTTATTACAATATTATTGACTATATTCCCGATGCTGTACTTTTTTCAAAGTGCAGGTTATTACTTACTCAATAGTGGGTCATGAAATCTATTTGCTGGGTCACAGCTAACAGTTTTTAAAAAGTGAAGTAGAATAGACTAGGCAGACTTCATCGCCCATAGCAAAGTTTAAACATTATTTAAATAATATGTGTGTGTAGATATTTGCATGTGTGTTCTGGTTACATGTGATATATAGATTTTACTTATTTTAGTGCTAGTTGCTATTGAAAAATCCTGAAAGCTTCTATCTTCCATGCTGAATTCATCTTCTTTTGGACTAATTTCTGGTCTGGAAGTTGCCCTCCTTAACTCTTTGTGGTTTAAGGAGCTGGGACCATAGCTTCAGTGTGTCTATTGAAGCTCCAGACTCTGCTCCCTTCTCTGAGATGGGTCTTCCCAGATGGGTTATTGAGACATGTTATGGCTCAGGTTCTCCTTGGATTTTTAGACCCCCAGCTCCAGTGGGACTCCTGGTGGGAAACCATTGGTCTCCATCAGCACTATGCCTTGGGGTACTAAAACCAGAGCAGACCATTTCTTTTTTTTTTTTAAGATTTTCTTTATTTATTCATGAGAGACAGAAAGAGAGAGGGAGGCAGAGGCAGAAGGAGAAGTAGGCTCCCTGCAGAACAGGGAGCCCAGTGTGGGACTCAATCCCAGGATCCTGGGATCACGACCCAAGCTGAAGGCAGACCCTTAACCGACTGAGCCACCCAGGGGCCCTGAGCAGACCATTTTTTGACAAAACTATTTTCATGGTTATTCCTGAAGATAGTTTTGTCAAAAAACAGTACCAAAAAAAAGGCCAAAGGTACCAGATTAATACTTTTAAATGACGTTACTGTCATGTTTGAAAAACGCCAAACAAAAAACAACAAAAAAGGGAAAACACAGTGAAGAAATACTTCTAAAGAATGACTACCACCAGATTCAGAGATTTCATCCATGGAATGACAGAAATAAAGTAACTCGATTTCCTTTCTTTCTTTCTTTCTTTCTTTTCTTTTCTTTTCTTTTTTTGTCTTTACAATCCTGTGGTTCTCAGGGAACCTGGCTGGCTCAGTCAGTGGACCATGTGACTCTTGATCTTGCAGTTGTGGGTTTGAGCCCCACGCTGGGTGTAGAGATTACTTACTAATTAAAAAAAAAATCTTTACAGTCTTTTGATTCTCATTGTTTATTTTGAGTCTCTTGTTTAATTGTGGGACTGTGTAATACTATTGGGATTGGAGATGGGAACTGCCTTAAAAGGTAGCTGAAACAGAGAATAAGGCAAGTTCCCATGGCCATCCTCAGGGGCTGTCTCTCTGCTTTCCACACTCATCCCCATTTTTTTTTTCTCTCAGTTACCAAAAGCAACTCAAAATAAACTTTCCTCGGAATCTCTAATCAGAGCCACAATTCCATTTGTTTTGCCCTTGCTTTATTTTTCTTCACCTTTCAAGTACGAGAACATTTGAGACTGACTCACTCTGCCTCCAGCATTATAAATGTTTGTTTGTTTATCTCTCTCAACAGCAATGGTTTCCTAGCTTTGTGTGCAGGAAGTTTACCTGTGTTTTACCATGGCTTACAATACTAGTCCCCGTCCCTCCAGCCTCACCTGGCATTCAGAGCCCAATGGAGGGATTTCTTTCTTCAAGCAGCCATCCCATCTTCTTTTGAGCTCACCATCCTCCAGATAAGAATCAACTGAGGCTTCTTGGTTTCTCCTCCTGTTTTATACACACTTGTGGTCTGAAATGTGCCCCTGGACCTCCCAGCTCAGCCTGTGCTTCCCCTTCAGCTTCAAATAGCCAAGAAGGTCGTAAGCCCATTACTTTCTTGTTATTCATCTGATTTGCATAGCTTGCTGCTCTATAATATCAATACCCACTTGGGAGTCCTACTGACTATAAGCCACCTGAGGGCAGAGTCTGTACATCTTGAACAATTTCGTGCCCTCCATGGTGTGCTGCGTATATCCTTGAGCATAATGTATACAGAATAAATTTGCCTAGTGAATGAAAAAATTAAAAAATAGAAGGTGTGAGAGACATAAAATGTACTCTTGCATTCATTTGAGTATGTGTGTGTATGCGAAGTTATCATTTAAAAATCTCCTGTGATTTTGTCACTATAAAACAAAGACTTTCAAAACAACAAGAAACAGACAAACACTCCAATGGATAATTTGGGAAGGATGTGAACATTTTTTTTCATGTGTTTACTGTTTATTCTTTTTTCTTCTTTTGTAGAATGTCTGTCAACTATCTAGAGTAAACAAAGGCATACAAATTAAAACAGTAGCCAGAAACCACTTTCTGACCTAAGTGGTAAAGGTTTTTTTAAAACTGTGTAATACCCCCTACTGTTGGGAAAGGGTCCACAGAGAGTCTCATATGCCACTGGGAGAACGTAAGGGCAGAGAAACTTTGTGAATGGCAGTTTTCATCAAGAGACTTAAAATGTGCATATTCTACAACTTCTTTGGAAAGACTGTTTGACAGTATCTACTGAAACTGAACATATGCCATCTTTTATGATCTAGCAATTCCATTCCTAGGTACATATCCAACGGAAATGTGTACATATGTTCACCAAAAGACATGTACTAGAATGTTCATAACAGCACTGTTTGTAACATCCCTAAATCGAAAAGCACTCAAATGCCCGTCCCCTGTAGCTTGGGTGGTGAGCGGTGGCATAGTTCCACAGTGCAATACCAGCAATGAGAATGAAGAAATGAGGACTACGCCCAACGACACAGATAAATTGTACCAACAACATCCTGTTGAGGGACAGGGGCCAGATAAAAAAGAATACATACCATATGAATGGTTCTATTTACATGGTATTAAAAAAAACCTGGCAACACTCATTCATTGTGTTAAAAGTCAGGTTAGTGGTCACCTTTAGGGTGTTTAGAAACTGGAAGGGTGGCTTCTGGGGTACTGATAATATTTTTTTGATCTCTTTGTTCTATTGGTGTGTCACTTGATAAAAATTCATCAAGCAACCCACATAGGATTTGTGAACTTTTCTGGACGCTGGTTATACTTTAATAAAACTAAAGTCTGCATATGCTTTCACCTCGCCATTTCACAACTAGTGTTTTATCCTGCTGAAATAATTATAGCTGTTCACAAAGAATTTATATGCAAGGCTTTTCCTTCAAAGTGTTACTTTTAACAGTGAGAAATTGGAAATTATGGAAATGTCAAATGATAGTAAAATGGTCAAATATATTATAGAAGAATATTTGCAGCCCTGAAAAGTCATGTTTGTGATGAATATATAATGACATGGAAAAATGTGATTTCATGTAAAGTGATAAAAAAGCAGGATGCTCAACTGTGTGCAGAGAATGATCATAATCTCATTAAGAAACCTATCCATATTCAATGGCAACACAGGTTATTTTGGAGTGACAGATTTTTCAGGTGATCTTTTTTTCTTCATTATACTTTCTTTAATTTAGATTCTAAGTTGTATGCCATGAATTATTGTTTTGTAATCAGAAAATGCATTTAAAAATTTTTTTTAGATTTTTATTTATTTGAGAGACAGAAAGAGAAAAAGAGAAAGAGTTAAGGAGGCGCAGAGGGAGGGAGAGAGAGAAACAGACTCCTTACTGAGCAGGAAGCCATTGGTGGGGCTCCATCCCAGGAACCAGGGATCATGACCTGAGCCGAAGGCAGATGCTTGCTTAATCGAATGAGCCACCCAGGTGCCCCTGTACTTAAAAATTTTGCAAATTCGTGATCCAGAGAGAATTCTGCCATCTTCAATCCATGTTTTTCCAAAACCTATAAAAGCAGAAAAGCCAACAGGCAAATTCCTTTCTTATTGCCTTGGCATTCAAGCCAATTTTTTTCTCTCTAGGCCTACTAACTCCAACAGAAGGATTTGGAGCCCATGGAAAACCTCACAAGTCCTACAGGGAGTTAAAAAAGTGAATGAATTAACCTCATTTCTGAGTAGCAATCGTGGACCCATGTGGAAGATAGGAACTGCTGGAGGCAGGAAGCCAGTTGAGAGGAATATAGTATTTGTTCCTTTCCCAGATTCACAGGGATTTGGGCTCTCATTGGGCTTGGAAGAAACACTGTTGGAACAGCTGCTTCTTCTCTTCTGTCTTTGAAGCTCCAAAGCTGGAGAGTGGCAGTGGAGGACAAACATTGGGTGATATTTTCTGTTTGTGAGGCTGAATGACGAATTACCTTGAGCCCACATTGGGGGAGATGGTCTGATCTGAACCACATTCTTGAAGCCAGTCAGAGGCAAAGGAGGGTGGCATTTCTTAGACCTGGGCACTCAGACTTTATCAGTTGATCTATATCACAAGCAAAACATTCTACTTGTCTAACTGTAATATAGTCAGTTCATCTTAGATATGATAACTCACAAGGCACCTTGAAAATCAGAGTACAGAAGTTTATGGTAATTCACAAGGGAGCATGCCATACCTAATAGTTTGTGGTATGGGCAAATGGGATGTCGTAGGCAATTACTTGCAGAAAGTCCAGGCCATTTGTCCAGGTCACAGTCTCTTTGCCAAATGGAAGGTCTCAGCCTGAAGTGTCAGAAACTGTCAAAAGTATTCCTCTTCTAATGCTCGACATCTGTGATTTTGTTCCTTGCCAACATTATAATCTTTTCCCCCCCAACATTATAATCTTAAATACCATGTGAAAGATGTAGCTAAATTTTAAAAATATAGTATCTCTTACATTATATTAACATATATATTATATATTATATAATATATATGTGTGGTATATATATAATACACATATTACATATAAACATATATATGTATACATGTGTTATACAGTGTATATGTATAATATACACATATACATATAAAATACATATTTTATATATATATAAATACATATATATATGTATATATATATATATCAGATATATATATATCAGATAGTGAAGATCAAAGAGGAAGGGAAAAAAATGCCCAAATGTCCTTCCAGTTGACAGGGACATCAGTCTGCCTGGAGGATCTACATTTCCACTGTGGCAAGGATACAGAAGGTTCTTGAGGCCTGATGCCATCCAACCATATACCTTTCCACCTGCTGCTCTGATGCTTCATGAAGATGGAAACCATGTAGTTTTGGCTGCCACTATATTCCTCACATGGACACAGTTGGTACACACTTTGTGGCTTGTATTAGTTTCCAATAACTGCTATAACAAATTTTTACAACCTTGGTGTCTTAGAAGAACAGAAAGTGATTTACTCAGAGTTCTGGAGGCCAGAAGTCTGCAGTTGGTATCTGAGGCCAAAGTCAAGGTGTGTATGAAATCAGGACTGCATTCCTTCCAGGGAGAATCCACCATCTTTAAATCGCCCTCTGCTCCATCCTCACATGGCCTTCTGTGTGTATATAGTCAAATCTTCCTCAAGCTCTCTCATGTGGGGACTGGTGATTGCATTTACCGCCCACCTGAGTGGTGTCCCCATCTCAAGTTCTTTTACTACATCTGTAAAGACCCTTTTACCAAATAAGGTAACATTTACAGGTTGCAGGGATTGGTGCCCTCATTCAGGTTACTACGGCACTTAGTGTTTGTTGGACCAATGTTAGTTTTATCAGTACGAGTCATCAATCCACCTAGAAATTTCATTTCTCATTGCAAATTAAATTTGTACTCTGAATTCACACATCAGTCCCTAATGAGCTTTGTCAATTGGAAGCAGCATCCCGCATAGAATCATCTAGAAGTACCTAGGAAATCTGGGTTTGCTGAGGAACACACTGGGCTGTGGAGAGATCACGAAAGCACCTTGTGAGCACCAACAGCATTCTCAATTTTACCCAAGATAGCTTTCCTCAAGAAAAGGTCTCCTAAACTGAAGAGTCTACCTTCCCTAGGTTTGTCTTGAAAATAAGCAATCTTATAACATGCTCTAGAGAAACTTTGCTGCAGGCTTGACATAGCTCAAAAACTAATTTTAAGTGAATTTGAAAAGTCATAACAAAATAAAAATGAAAATACACGTATGCACTTCTTCTTTCCTTCAGGGGTTAGCATGAAGTATATCTTTATGTTTGTTGGTAGGATTAAACCCCCGGGGTCAGGCCCTGTCCTTAGTCGATGAAAGCAAGCTTCAGGGTGGGATATTGCTGGCCTCTAGGTCCTTCTGCTTTCAAATGTGAAGGAGGTAACTGAGCTCTTTTGGCCTCACAAGTCTCCCCTTCCTTCCCCGGTCTTCCTTGGCAACTTTCACTCTCCCTGATGCTGGGTGGGGACTGACTATGCCACTCACCAATCTGGGCTCTTCTTCCTCAGTGGGTGGCAAAAGAGAGCCCACTGGGTGAGTGGTATTCCTTATTACCATCAGTAACACCTTGGATTTCATCGAAGATCTTCCTTTGAGGACTCTGAAGCACTTACACCGATTGGCCTGTTATACTCTTTATAATCTTTTGAAGTGACAGAGACTATGAACATTTATAAGAGACAGAGATGATGCCTGCCCTATCCTAAGTTGACATAAGCTTATTAGGTCTGTATCTGGCATTCTGTCAACCAGGACTCTCTATTAATTGGCTGATCTGAACATCAAAGTAGGGTGAGATAAAAATCATGGTGTTCATGTAACCTTAAGTCACTTTAGAACCCAGAAGGATTTTTAAATTAGATGAGAAAATTTGTGTTGTATTCACTGTGGCTTTGATAGTCAGCCTGGATTTATAATAGTCAAAAATCTTTGACAATTTTTAACCCCCAAATGCCATCTCCTATTGCTTGATTAATGAGAGGACCAAAGAACTTTGGACCTTTAATAAAATGCAGATACCCAAGTTCTGTCCCACACTCACTGAGTCAGGATATCTTGGGTGAGACTAAAGCCTATCATCCATCTATCTGTCATCTGTCTCTCTTCCATCTCTGCCTATTTCTACATCGCTCTATATGGCATATTTAAGTATATATGCATATGGTATATTCATTTCAACTCCTTATTAAGGAATTTTTCAAGCATACCCAAAAGCAGAAAATGTAGTATCTTCCATCCATCTTCAACATTTCTCAGCACCCTGTTGTATTAGTTTAGACTCTTCTCTACCCTCTACTCTTTTCTTTCTTGGAGTGTTTTTGATGCAAAAATCAAACTTTAGATAGTTTGTTTCAGAAAAATATATGTCAGTATTTATCTCCTGTTTTAAGAAAACATGACCAAAATCTTATCATCACACCCATAAAGTTAATAATAATCCTTAATTACCTGACATTTAATTTCCCCTAGTAATCTAAAAAAAGTCTTATACGGTATAAAAAATCAGAATTCAAACAAGGGTCACACATTGTATTTGGACTATGTTTCTGAAATCTCTTCTGTGATAGTTCTCTATTTCTTAGCACACACTTCTCTATTTCTTAGCACACACTACATGCACACATGCATCCACCTGGCGGTGTAAAGAAAAATTCCTATTGCTTTTTATTGCTGCATAGGAGTCCATTGGGTGGAGGCACCATATTTTATTCCGTCTTTCTTCTGGTGGTGAATATTTGTGTTGTTTCTGGTCCTTGGCTATTACCAATAACATATTTTTGTCAGTATATTTTTGGTAGAGGTTCCTAGAGGCAGTATTGCTGGGTCAATATTGCATTTTTAATTTTGCTTTATCATCAGGAGACTGGTACTTTGATGATATATTTTGCTTTTGTCTCAACTTTCATGCAGTTTTATGGGGCATGATGTCAATTGGTAACTTTCCGTTTTGCTTGTCAGCAGCTTTCTTTCTGCCCCCTGTGACTTCTTTCACTGGGATAGATGACTAGTTTCAAAGTCTTGAGGTCTTTGTTCTTCATGGTTACCAGGTTCTGAAGACTATACACAGTCAAAATGCCAGCTGACTCACGATGCAGTTTGTCAGCCTTGTTAAATTATATGTGCTATCCACCTGGTTAGAAATTTCCTAAATACTTTATGCCTAAAAATTGGTGTTTAATACTTCAAAATCCACAAATGATGGCCCTGTAGGACCCTTATATATGACTACACTCATTCTAATGTTATCATAATTAAAATAATTTTGCAAGATCAACAGTTTTTCTGCCTCAGATTTCCTGATTGAGAATGGTTTATTTAACAAATTTAGGAGAAAAAGAAGGTATTCTACTGTATATTTTATTTTTTAATTTTTAAAAAGTTTTATTTATTTATTTGAGAGTGTACATGTGTGGGGGGGGTGCAGAGGGAGAGGGAGAAAGAGAATCTTAAACAGACTTTGCACTGAGCATGGAGCCCAATATGGAGCTTAATCACATAACCCTAAGATCATGACCTGAGCCGGGGACACCTGGGTGGCTCAGTTGGTTAAGCGGCTGCCTTTGGCTCTGGTCATGATCCCAGCGTCCTGGGATCGAGTCCCACATCGGGCTCCTTGATCGGCAGGGAGCCTACTTCTCCCTCTGCCTCTGCCTGCCACTCTGTCTGCCTGTGCTCGCTCTCTTTCTCCCTCCCTCTCTGACAAATAAATAAATAAAAAAAAAAAAGATCATGACCTGAATCGAAACCAGAAGTCAGATGCTTAACCAACGGCAGCACCAGGTGCCTCTCTACTGTATATTTTAGAAATTAGACTCATTACTGACAGTGAAACACTTTCAAGTTTTAAACAGGCTGGGAGGGGCGCCTGGGTGGCTCAGTGGATTAGGCTGCTGCCTTGGGCTCAGGTCATGATCTCAGGGTCCTGGGATCAAACCCCACATCGGGCTCTCTGCTCAGCAGGGAGCCTGCTTCCCCCCTCTCTCTCCGCCTGCCTCTCTGCCTACTTGTGATCTCTCTCTCTCTGTCAAATGGATAAATAAAATCTTTAAAAAAAACAGGCTGGGAAAACTTGACATGTAGGAAAATAAAAATATAAGAATGACAACTATTAAAATATTCAAAGCAAAAAAGAACAAGTTATTATGGATAAGTGACAGTCCAAACATTCAAGAACACCAATATGCATATTAAGATCTTCCTGTTAATTTATCTAAGCTGTTCCTGTATTTTTTCTGAGATGGAGCTAGCCTGGGCCAAATCACAGCTAAATGGGCTCAATAAGCAAGCAGACAGGTGCCTTGGCATGAGATTTCTCCACCTCCTGATGCAAAGCATTTGTGGTGATTCCTTTCAAGCAAATACTGGTGATCCAGGCATGTGGGGGAGAAATTATCTGTTGTACATTGATCTAAGTCAGAAACTGGTATATTCTTTCCTTTCCACTCTCATGCTTCCCAGAAGTCACATTGAGATGTTGGTTAGAAACTGCAAATGTTCTATTAACCATGTGTAAGGGAAATATGACTTTGAGATCAGAGGGATCAGAGTTTAACCTCAGCCTCTCAGTGGCTGTGGGACTTTGTCCATGCTATAGGCATCCTGAACTCCATTTCCCCATTTATAAATTTCCTTTAAATTATAAATTTATAAAATGGAGATAGTGATGCATCTATATGGTATAAGGCCTACCATTAAGGCTTAATATTTTGTGCTGCCTTGATATCCGGTAATGTTGGGAAAGCTTTGGATGGCCTAACTACAAATTCCCTCCCAACTCTGCTCTGATGGTTAAGGTCCCCTAGGTGAACATATCGTAGGGACCAGGCACAGTTTTTGCTTATCCCTGAGGACTGGATTTCAAAATGTTCCTTGCCAGCCCATGATATTATGAAAACAAACCAATCACATTTTTCAGTGGGAACCAAGTGGTAACCAACCTTCTTGAGACCACAGAGCCTGCCTCCTAAAATATCGGATGGCTCACTGTGTTCTCAAATGCAATCCCCATGTGGCCCCGTGTGGCATGGTGCCTTCTTCCTCTGGAGTGTGAGTAGATGTGACTAGTAGATTGTTGTCAATCTCCCCTGTGCAGTGTTGGGTGTCATGAGCTCAGCCATCCCCATTTCCCCAGTGTGGGAATCCTTCCCTCACCAACTGGTGGATAGGAAGCTATTAAAACAGTATCTCATTAGGACAAATAAATGGAATTAAGTTAAATAATGGGGGAAAGGGTCTGTGTTACTTCTCAGGGTATGTTGAAGTACTGAAGAAGAGAGAAAGAAGGGTTTCTGCCCTCAAGGCATTCAACACCTAATGGACCAGAGGCATCACATAGCACTGTAATCCTTGATTGACTTGTGGAAGTGAAGGTGTAGAGGTAAACTTTGGGTTCTCTGTTAGCCAAAAGAAGGCATATAACTTAGTATCCTTCATCACTTCTGCAAAATGGAAATAATAATACTTCTCTTTTAAAGTCGTTTTGAAGATTGAAATTTAAAAAAGTATAAATCCCTTATCCCAATTTCTGGCATGTAGAGTAAGGGCTTAATGAACAGCAGACCGAGTTGAATTTGAAGGACTAATAGTCATTACTGGATGAAAAAAGCATTTTTAAAAAGATTTATTTATTTATTTTAGAGAGAGAGAGTGGGGTGGGCAGAGAGAAAGGAAGAGAGTCTTAAGCAGACTCCACATTGAGCACGGAATCTGACATAAGGCTCAATCTCATGATCCTGAGATCACGACCTGAGCCAAAACCAAGAATCAGACATGTAACAGATTGCACCACCAAATCCCTGGGAAAAAAGTAGTTTACAAATGCAAAACTCCCCAATTTGTGGCCAGGGATTGCCTTTTCTCCCCCAAGAATATCTTTTCTAGGGGAAAACAACCAAGTAAGACAGACAGAAGGATGCTGCTCCTTACACTAGGAAAGTCCCCGAAGGATCCTATGAAAACACATGGACATCAATCATTTTGCCAGCCCTGGCACGTTTCTTTGGCAGCTAGGACTGGCTGATTCCATGGATTTTGTTTGTTTCCTTTTTTTTCCCTTTGTTTTTTTAAAAAGGCTTCCTGTAGTCATTGCATCATTTTGTTAATGATGAAAGATACAGGCAGTGTTCAGGGTACAGGGTGATAAATATCTTTCCTGTCTTGTGATGTCTCCTCAAAGATGACCTGTATGCAGTGGCTCTTGTAATAGAGCTATCTGATTATGAACTTATGTTTAATTGGCAATTATTTGCCACCCTTGGCTGTTTATTTCCATTTATTACATGAAAGGGCAGCATGACCCAGCAGAGAGTAACCCACTCAGGTGTTAGCAGACAGTGTCTTTGGTCTCAGTTCCACCCCAAGCAAATTGTAGAACCTAGAGAATGTCTCTTAACTTCTTTAGTTTCTTCTTCTGTGGAATGAAGTGAAGATCCCTTGTAACTAACAGGTTGGGAATGGGAGGGTCTTCAAATTTTGATTTGTCACTCATTAGCTCAGGGACCAAGGTAAGATCTCCTTGAGGGTCAGTTTCTTAATATCTGCTAAATTGTTTTACCCTTATTTTACTAAGGGTTGTTAGAAAGGTTAACTAAGGTAACCAATCCATCAGCAATCCTACTGGGTCTACCTTCAAAATGATTCCAGAATCTGATGACATTTCGTTATCTTAAAGCTACCGTCGCTTCTTGTCTAGATTATTCCAGTGGCAATCTTAATAGTCACTGTAGCTTCCATTTTGTTTTTTCCATACCCAACAGTCTGTTTTCAATGCAGCAGCCAGAGCAATCCTTTTGAAATATGCGAATTCATGTCCTTCTTCTCTTTGAAAAATTTCCAGTGGTTTCTAACCTTACTCAGCACGCAAGGCCAAATCCTTATTGTGGCTGATGAGGTTGCACGTGATGAGGCCTCCCACTGCCTGCCCCTCCTGTGACTATCTCTTGTCACTTTACTCCAGCCACACTGGCCTTCTTCATGTTCCCTGAATACTTCTTCAGATATGCTATGTGGACATGACTTCACTTCCTTTGGTAATCTTTTCAGATTTTATCTTATCAGAGAGCCTTTTTTCATTTTTTGGTGGGGGGGATTGTTTTTATAAAGGTATCATGGATATGCCAGGGATCAAATCTGGGGCCTTATATAGGCAAATCTGTCCATCTTCTTTAAAACAGCATCCCCCAACCTCCATCCCACAACTCTCTATCACCCTTACCCACTTTTATTTTTATTTTCTAGCACTTATCATCCTTTTCTGTCTCTCACACACTAGAATGGAAATTTCATGAAAACAGGGACTTTGTTTCGTTCCCTGAGGTGACCTCATCCCCTAGAATAATACCTGACACATAGCAGCACTCAACAATTGTTTGTTGATCAAATTAACAAGCTATATACATTTTTAGGCACTCAACAAATATAATTTCCCAATGTATCTCTTATAGACAAAACACTTGACATCCTTTATTCACATTGTTTAATTAAAATGCAGTGCTGGACAGGCTCTGGTTTCAGCTCTGACATGCGAAGAGCTTGGAAGTCCTCACACCTATCCTTATGAAAAGAAAAATCTAGACAAACTGAAAATCAACCACTTTTCTCAGCCCCACTAGAGAACTGAGTTTCCTGGGCAAACCATCATCACTTTGAAATCTGTAAACAGGTGCATCCAGATAGTCACAACTGAGATCTGTTAACCTGGGGCAGAAGCCTCTGGAGATGTAAACTGTTGGGAACATTTAGATGGTAATTTTGATGAGTTGCTGGAAGCTTGAGTGTGGACTGGCAAATGAGTAAGAAAATCCTGGGCTGCAGTCTTAAAAGACACCATAGTTTTGTGGGGTTTACCTTCAGGATCCCACTAGATTCTCCTGGTGAGGATTGGAGAAAGATCCCCCTCTTGGTTCTGGTTAGGGGAGAGGAAAGATAATCACTGAGAAATACTTTCAGGGTCTTCTCCATAACAAAGACCCACCTTCCAAGGGAAGAGACATTTCCTGAGCCTCATTTCCTCTGGGGAAGAGAATTCCTCCCACATCACAGGCCTATCTAGTCCTTCTGGGTCACCTAGTTTGGGGGAGTGGGGGAGACCATAGTCAACAAGGGTCAGGGCTTCAAGGAAATAGACTGTGAATACCTCAGCCAGGAAAGGAGTAGGGGGCATTGAAAAAACAGCTATGCCACTGGAGAGATACTTGTGAAGGTTATAGGTCTGAGACATAGGACCACTATCTCACTGAGATTTAGGTAGAAGATTAGATAATTTACTGCCCACATGCTTAATCACCACACCAACAAGGCTCCAGTATGATATTGGTAGATTATAGCTGAAAGAGGGGCAAGATAGACTTACTCTGAGAAGGAATACTTTGGAAAGTATCCTTGTTTTTGCCTTTGGGAAGGACACTAGAGGATTTTGAAGTATCTGGCACATAGAGCCCAACTTGTAGCCAGATTAACATTAGCCCTCACACTGAAGACCTCTTTACCTCAATTACTATTACCCAGTATAACATCTGGTGTTCACAACAAATTACAAGGTATGCCTAAGGGCCAGATAAAACATAGTCTGAAGAAATAAAACAATCTCCAGAATCAGACTCAGATATGACACAGTTGCTAGGATTATTAGAAAGGGAATTTAAAGTAACAATGATTAATATGTAAGGACTTTATTGGGAAAAGTAAGCAACATACACGAACAGGTGGGTAATGTTAAGTATAGATATGGAAACTCTAGAAAGAATAAAAAAGAAATGCTATTAGTAAAAAGCATTATAACAGAAATAAGGAATATTTTTGATGAAATCATCAGTAGATCTGACATGACAGAGGAAAGATTCAATGAGGTAGAAAATAGGTTAACAGAACCTTCTCAATGGAAACGCAAAGAGAATAAAGAATGGGGAAAAACAAAAGAATTATAGGACAATGTTAAAAAGTGTAACATACATGTAATTGGAGTGCCAGGAGAAGAGACTGGAGTGGAAGAACAATTTGAAGTAATAATGGCTGAGAACTTTCCAAAATTAACAATAGACAGCAAAGCACAGATCAAGGAAACTCAGAAAACATCAGCAAGAAAAATATCAACCCCTCAAGCAAAAACAAAACAAAAAACAAACCCATACCTAGTCATAGCATATTCAAACTGCAGAAAAACAAAAAAAAAGAGAGAATCTCTTAAAATGCCAGAAAATTTGGGACGGGAAGAGAGGACACCCTTTACCTAAACAGAAACAAGGATAAGAATTACAGTGGCCTTCTTTTTTTTTTTTTAATTTAATTTATTTATTTGTCAGAGAGAGTGAGCACAGGCAGACAGAGTGGCAGACAGAGGCAGAGGGAGAAGCAGGCTCCCTGCTGAGCAAGGACCCCCCCCCCAGTGTGGGACTTGATCCCAGGACGCTGGGATCATGACCTGAGCTGAAGACAGCCGTTTAACCAACTGAGCCACCCAGGCACCCCTACAGTGGCCTTCTCATCAGAATCCTTGCAAGCAAGATGGAAGTGGAGTGAAATACTTAAAGTGTTGAAGGTAAAAAAAAAAAAATCACTGATCTTGAACTCTATACCCAACAAAATTATCTTTCAAATGTGAAGAAGAAATAAAGACTTCCTCGGACAAAAACTGAGAGAATTTATTGCCAGCTAACTTGTTGCACGAGGAATGTTAAAAGAAGTTCTTCAGGCAGAAGGAAGAAAAGTTCTTCAGGTCAGAAACTTGGATGTACATTAAGAAAGGAAGAGCAATGGAGAATAAGTAACTGAACCTACAATAAAATCTTTCATTTTTATTCTTAATTGATTTAAAAGATCTGAACTGAAGTAGTAACAATGACAAAGTGATCATAACACATGAATAAATGAAATCTGAATTGAAATTAATGAATGACAGAAATGTTACCAAAATGGGAGGAAAGAATTGGAAATACTCTGGCTTCAGGTACTTGTAATGCTCTTAAAGCTACTTCTTTATAAAGATCAGTGACATTGATAAAACTGTAGCCACACTTTACTTAAGAAAAAAAGTAGAAAAAACACAAATTTCCAATATTAGAAATGAGAAGGGGACTCACTACTGGTCTGATCTCTGGACATCAGAAAGATAATAAAGAGATACTACAAGCAGCTCTATGCCCACATATTTTTTTAATTTAGATGAAATGGACCAATTCCTTAAAAGAGACAAACTACCAAAACTCACAGAAAGAGAAATAAGTAATCTAAATAGCCCTATCCTTATTAAAGATATTGAATCAAAAAATAATAACCTTTGAAAAGGAAACACCAGGCCCAGATTATTTTACAGGTGAATTCTACTGAATATGTAAGGGAAAAATGATACCAATCTATACAATCTCTCCAGGAGAAAGAAAAGGAAGGAATACTTCTTAATTCAACCTAATAATAATAATTACCTAATAATAAAAATTACAGACTGATATCTTTCATGAACAGACATGCAAAAATCCTCAACAAAATACTAACCATTTTATTCCATCAATGTGTAAAAAGAATCATATATCATAGCCAAGTGGGATTTATTCCTGTTATGCAAAGCTCATTCAGCATTTAAAAATCAGTCAATGTATCCATCATATTAACAGACTAAGGAAGAAAAATCATATGATTTTACCAAGTGATACAAGAAAAACATTTGACATTAAATGATACCAATTATCTACAATCTCTTCCAGAAAATAGAAGTGGAGGGAGCACTTCTAATGCATTCTGAGGCTAGAATTGCCTTAATACCAAAACCAGATAAAGACACTACAAGAAAGAAAAACAACAGATTGATATCTTTCATGAACAGAAATGCAAAAATGCTCAAAAAATACTAGCGATGTGAATCCATCAATGTATAAAAAGAATCATGCACCATAGCCAAGTGGGATTTATTCCAGTTATGTAAGGCTGATTCAACATTTGAAAATCAGTTAATGCAATCCATCGTATCAACAGACTAAAGAAGAAAAATCATATAGTTTTATCAATTGGTGCAGGACAAGAATTTAACATGACAGAAAACCTTCTGCAAACTAGAAATAGAGGGGACATTTCTCAACTCGATAATGAACATTTACCAAAAAATCTACAGTTAAAATTATATATATATATATATATATATATATATATATATATATATATATCTGATGGTAAGGAGACTTCTTCCCTAAGAGCAGGAACAATGCAAGGATGTCTTCTCTTAGCACTCCAATATCATATTGAAAGATCTAGTTAGTGAAATGAAACAAGATGAAGAAATAAAAGGCATACCGATTGGAAAGGATGAATAAAATGTCTTTATTTACAGATGACAGATGACATGATATGATATAATATCCCAAAGAATCTACAAATAACTTCCTAGAAATAATATAGATGTTGTAGGGCACAAGGTTGATATACAAAGCTAATTGTTTTCCTGTATACCAGCATTGTACAAGTGAAATACTATTGACATTAACACCCCCAAAATGAAAT
This sequence comes from Mellivora capensis, assembly GCA_004024625.1. Lineage (NCBI taxonomy): Eukaryota > Metazoa > Chordata > Mammalia > Carnivora > Mustelidae > Mellivora > Mellivora capensis. The sequence goes on along the minus strand of PISX010018666.1, from coordinate 6,810 downwards.
ACTAAGGTACAAATATAATAAAATATGTATAAGATCTATATAAAAAACTATAAAACTCTGTTGAAAGAATTTAAAAAATCTAAGTAATTGGAGCAATATTCTATGTTCATAATTGTAAGTCTCAATATTATTACAGTGTCAGTTCTTCCCAATTCAATCTATAGATTTAGTGAAAACCCAAGAACATCCCAGCAAGTTATCTAAAGTTATAAAAAGTGGTTCTAAAGTTTATATATGGAAAGGCAAAAGATCTAGAATAGTCAACCCGGTACTGAAGAAGAACACAGTTGGAAGATTCACACTACTTTATTTCAAGACTTACTATAAAGCTAAAGTTATCAAGATAGGGTGGTATAGTGACCACAAGACAGACACATACATCAATGGAACAGAACAGAGAGCACAGAACTGGTTCTATACAAAAGTGGTCAACTGATCTTTGACAAAGGAACAAAGGGAATTCAACACAGAAAGAATAATCTTTTCAACAAATAGTGCTAGAACAATTGAAACAACCACAAGCAAAAAACGAACCTCCACTCAAACCTTAAACTTTTCACAAAAATTTACTCAAAATGAACTGTGCCATAGACTTAAATTTATAAGGAAAATCTATAAAACATCTAGAAGAAAATATAGGAGAGAATCTAGGTGATGGTCGGTTTGGTAATGAGTTTTTAGATAATGCCAAATCATGATCCGTAAAAGAAAGAGATTGATCAATTTGACTTTTTAAAAAAGATTTTATTTTTTTTATTTGACAGAGAGAGAGAGATCATAAGTAGGCAGAGAGGCAGGCAGAGACAGAGGAGGAAGCAGGCCCCCCACCGAGCAGAGAGCCTGATGCGGGACTCGATCCCAGGATCCTGAGATCATGACCTGAGCCGAAGGCAGAGGCTTAACCCACTGAGCCACCCAGGTGCCCCCCATTCAACATTTTTAAAAATAAAAACCTTCTATACTCCAAAGGCCACTCTTAAGAGAATAAAAACCACAGACTGGGAGAAAATATTTGCAAAATACATATCCGATAAAGGATTTGTATCCAAAGTATACAAAAGAACTCTTAAAACTTAAAAAGAAAACAAACAACGTAATTTAAAAATGGATGAAAGATTTAAACAGAGACCTCATAGAAGATACACAGCTGAAAAGAGGAGATGAAAAGATACTTGCTATCATTTGTCATTAGGGCAATACAAATTAAACCAATAGTATGATACTACAACAGAACTATTAGAAATGTTAAATTCAAACTCTGACAAAACTGACTGCTGGTTGGGGCACCTGGGTGGCTCAGTCTGTTAAGTGTCTGCCTTTGGCTCAGATCACGATCTCGGAGTCCTGGGATTGAGCCCCACATTGAGCCCTGCACTGAGCCTCACATCAGGCTCTCTGCTCAGTGGCGAGTCTGCTTCTCCCTCTCCCTCTGTGATCTCTCTTGCTTTTGCTTTCTCTCAAATAAATAAATAAAATCTTAAAAAAACCCAACAACAACAACAATCTGACTGCTGGCGAGGATGTAGAAGAGAACAGCAAGTTCATTCATTGCGGGTGGGAATATGTAAGCTCTAGGCCCAATGTGGGGCTTGAATTCATGACTTTGAGATCAAGAGTCTCATGCTGTACCGACTGATCCAGCCAGGTGCCCTGGGACAGCCATTTTTGAGGACAGTTTAGCAGTGTCTCACAAAGCTAAGCAGAGTCTTACCATATAATCCAGCAATTGTGCTCCTAGGTATTTACCCAAATGAGCTGAAAATTATGCCCACATAAAAACCTGCATGTGAATGTTTATAGCTGCTTTATTTATGCATAATTATCAAAAAACTAGAAGCAAGCAAGATGACCTTTAATAGGTAAAGGAATAAACTGTGGTACATCACATAATGTAATATTATTTAGCAATAAAAAGGAATGAGCTATCAAACCATGCAAAGACATGGATGAATCTTAAATGCACGTCACTTAAGGAAGCCATTCTGCAAGGTTACATTCTGTATGATTCGATTTATATGACATTCTGGAAAAGGCAAAACTCTAGAGACAGTAAATAGGTTAATAGTTGCCAAAGTTTAGGCGGGAGTACAGTGGTGGGGTTGAGGAAGAGTTGAGTAGGAGAAGCAGAAGATTTTTCTCAGAGCAATGAAACTATTCTGTATGAGACTAGATAATGGCCAATAAGTGATATTATGCATTTATCAAAACCCGGAGACCTGTGGCCCAGAGTGAACCTTGATGTATGCGAATTTTAAAAAGTCATTTTGGAGGCCAGTGAATCCCAGGAAGAATGCAGAACATGACTAAGAAATCTAAATATTACAAATGTATTCAACAGCATAACCAAATACGGTGGGGAGGAATGTACTAAGCTAATGAATAGATACTATAAGACTAAAGACAAAAGGAACTATATATAAGCACTAGAGTTGATAAAGTTGCTTCCCATTGGGATATTGGTTAACAATTCTGAAACCACTATTCATGTATACTGGGATTAAACAATTAAGTAAATGGATGGTAGATGGTGGGAACTAGGTTTCTCACTGTTGAAGTGAAAAAGTTATAGAGAAGCAAGGAGAAGAAACTAGAATAATCCATGTGGCAATGTATTCGATTTGGAAACATCATTATGAACTCATGTTTCGCTTAATATAGATACAGAGGGTGATGCATAAAAATACTCGTGGATATGTGCACACACATAAGTTAGTATATATACATCTATTTCCTGGCGCTGTCTGCTGAGAAGGCCCAGAAGCCAAAATATCCTGGTTGTAGTCATCACACCCAGAACCCAGGTCTTGGTCTGTAGTACCATTCTGCAATAAAAGAAACCAGAGCTCTTTGAGAAATGGCTGATTCTTGGCTTGGGGTAGGAAATACACAGATGATCTTGGAGCATCTTTTACCACTAGAAAAGAAAGAAGTATTCAAGAAGATCCACAATGTCGGTATTATGTCAGAGACCCAGGAACCAACTGAAAGAGCTCTGTGATGGCTAAAACTGTAATGATTTGAGGGAAAAAAAAGTAGTATTGGATTATAAGCCAAAGTATAAAATAAATATCTATGAGTCCATACTGACATAAGTCAATGGTCAAATAAACACATGGGGAAAATAGACAAATATCCCCTGCAGAATCTATTTCAAATAATTTATATATATACTCTGCCCTCTGATAGGCATAATTCTCCCTTCTCTAAGTGTGGGCTGCACGTAGTGACTTCCTCCCAAAGAGTTCACTGATGGAAAGAGGGGAGGAATAGAGTAAGTACATTAGAGAAATCTGACAAACACTATCTCAGCAAGGTGGTCAAGGTCAACATTAACAGCAGAAGTCATGTTGATAGTTTATATCACATCCTGAATATGATATGTCCTTGGTTTTTTTGTCTCTGTGGTGTTCTTCCTCCCAAATTTATAAGCCTTATCTAATCAGGAGAAAAATATCAGAGAAATCCCAGTTGAGGGACATTCTACCAAATATCTGAACAGTACTTTCAATACTGTTCTGGTCTTTAAATTTAAATTTAAAATTAAATTTAAATTTTTGCAGCCAGTGGGAACTTAAGGAACATGATGACTACATGGAATTTGGTACCCTGAATGGGATCTTGGAACAGAAAAGGGATATTAGTAGAAACTAAGGAAATCTGCAGAAAGTGTGGACTTTCATAAATAATAAGATATCAATACTAGTTCATTAATTTTGAGGAAATGCACCATACTAATGTAACATATAAATAATAGGGGAAACTGGGTGTGGGGTATATGGGAACTCTTTGTACCATTTTTGCAATTCTTCCTCCTAAGTTCAATGCTGTTCTAAAATTTTAAAAGTTTATTTAAAATTGCAATGTTGCTATGGAGTATTCAATTTGGGGAGGTATGAGACCTTTATTTTTGAGCACAAAGGAGTGTGCTCAACAATCCATTGCTAAGGCAGAGAATTGGAAATTAATACACTGGTATTATTCACTAAAGCCCAGATTTTATCAACAAAGTCTTCTCATTTTGTTCCTCTGCCTTTATTAGCATTTGCAACACTCTCAATTTAGCATCGTTCGCAATGTCATTACCATACTTGTTATTTCCTCTTCCAGATCATTAAGTTAAAATAGACCAACTCTGATACCACACCCTGTGGCAGTTCTGAGACCTTGTCCTCAAATGGCTGCAGAGCTATGAAGTTAGAAACCAGCTAAATAATAATTATCTGCAAACGGCAATTTCCTAACTTAATTGGTTGAATTTCATTCTGCAGGTGGTGATATTAAAGAAAACACTTTCCTGCTGTCCAAACAGACACGCCATGGTTCTGAATTCTTATGGAAAGGTAACTAACTAAGTGAGCTTGCTGTGGAATATTATCCATCACTCCCCAGGGCTAATTGTTGATATCTCAGAGAGCTGACTGTTATCAGATCAGTATTTCCACAATCCTCCTTTATCAGTTTGGACTGTTTTCCTGTGCGAGGAGTGGGTTTGTTTTAGGTTTCCCCATAGTAGAAACTAAACTAGGTTTCTGTCACCCACTGCTTTCTTCCTCTGGAGTCATTGGCCAGAGAGAAAGGTATATATATGGCAGATGTCCACTTCAGTTCATTTTCACAAGGTGAACACATTCTTGTAAGCAGGACCTAGATTAAAAAACAGAACATTACCAGCACCCCAGAAACCCTCTGCTGCCCAGGCTTCACCCTCCACCACCACCTCCCAACCTCAAAGATTAATCAGTACCCTGGTTTTAAAACTATAGATTCATTATAATTGTTTTTTGCACGTTTTAAATATGTAAAGTGAGTCCTAATTACATGCTCTTTTGGGTCCAATTTCTTTTGCTCAGCATTATTACGTCTGTGATAGTCATCCATTTGTTATGTGAAGTTGTAGGTAATTCCTTCGCATTGCTCTATAGTCTTCCATTGAGTAAACAGACCAACGTGTTCAAACAATGACGTGGATTTGAGTGCTTTCTAGTTGGGGGCTTTTAAGAACAGTGCTGCTATTCAACTTTCTAGTTAGTATGTGTCTTTGGATGACTATGTGAATGCATTTTTGTTGGGTTTTGCTTAGCTATAGCAGGTACGTGAGGCAGTGAAGTATGAAGTACTTGGAACTTAAATTCGGATAAACCTGGTTTTAAATTTCAGCTTGACTACTTACTAGAAACTTGGGCAAGTTCCTTAACCTCTCTGAGCTCAGTTTTATTTTTATTTTTTTTTCTTTTAAAGATTTTATTTATTTGACAGACAGAGATCACAAGTAGGCAGAGAAGCAGGCAGAGGGCGAGGGAAGGAGGCTCCCCTCTGAGCAGAGAGTGTGATGCAGGGCTCGATCCCAGGACCCTGGGATCACGACCTGAGCCTAAGGCAGAGGCTTTAACCCACTGAGCCATGCAGGCACCCCATGAACTCAGGTTTTAAAATCTGTCAAATTGGGGTCCCTGGGTGGCTCAGTCAGTAAAGGGTCTGACTTTTGATTTTGGCTCGGGTCATGATCTCAGGGCTGTGAGATTGAGCCCGCCATTGGGCTCCATGCTGGGTGTGGAGCCTGCTTAAGATTCTCTCCCTCTCCTCTCTCTCTCTCTCAAAAAAAAAATCTGTCAGATAGGAATTCAAATAGTCCCTGCCTCATAGGGCTGTTGTTCAGATTAAAAGAAATAATATATGACCAAAATGTAATGCAGTGCTTCGCATAGAACAAGTACTCAGTAAATGTCAGCCATTGTTATTTGTAAACATCATTTATTGAAAAGTCACTCGACATTATTTAAGCTTCACACAGAGGTGAAATAAACAGATTATTTACAGATTTTTTAAAAATTGTAAGATCCTGAAAAAATGTGTACAGACCGAATAAATACTATTTAGACCTCTCCACTCAGCCATGTCCCAGCTACTCTTCCTCATTCTCTCAAATTCTGAAAACACAGAGACATGCCTGCAGCTAAGCCTTCTTCATCCCACAGGCTCCCATGAAAGCTGAACACAAAATAAGGGAAATAAGTCTTCATTTCTGTCACAGTTTCCTTGTGGAAAGAACTGAAAGGAAATTTGATACCTGGGACTCACTGCCAAATTTGTATCCATTTGGAACCCTTCATCTCCCCGAGATTATTCAGAACAGATCTTTATTATTAAAAATATATTTCACAGTATTGTAAAAATACTATGTTGAAATAAAATGTCACACACAAGAGATAGCCCTGTCTTCTTTGGGTAAAAAGGACCCTTTTCCCATTTCAATAAAAAATAATTCATGCTTTCTGTAAAAATATGGACAAACTGCAGAGAAATATCAAGACAAAAAGTGAAGAATATTTGTAATCTTATTGCCCAGAGATTTCTGACTCTTTTTGCCATTGAAAATAAATAAATAAATAAATAAATAAATATATGTATGTATGTCCAAATTACAAAAATGTGGAAAAATTTTTAAATCATAGAAAAGCAAATGAAAACAACAAATAAGAAATCCATTGTGATGTCACTATTTTTTTTATTTCTTTTCAGCGTAACAGTATTCATTGTTTTTGCACCACACCCAGTGCTCCATGCAATACGTACCCTCCCTAATACCCACCACCAGGCTCCCCTAACCTCCCACCCCCACCCCTTCAAAACCCCCCAGGATGTTTCTCAGAGTCCATAGTCTCTCATGGTTCACCTCCCCTTCCAATTTCCCTCAAATCCCTTCTACTCTCTATCTCCCCATGTCCTCCGTGTTATTTGTTATGCTCCACAAATAAGTGAAACCATATGATAATTGACTCTATCTGCTTGACTGATTTCACTCAGCATAAT